>JANVCG010028661.1:0-10961 GCA_025505365.1 Haliclystus inabai | reverse complement strand
AGAAAGAAGGTTTGAAAGTGCGTGCTTTTCGTTGTGTCCCCCAGTGACATCATATCCGGTTTTAGCCTCGTAACTCAAAATTCCTAGATGGCGCTACCTTGTTGTGTACTTACCTTGAGCCTGGGAAATTCAGAAACATTTGCAAAACAATTATGCTTTGACCTGGAAAAGTTGGGAAAGTCAAATAGAAAGGTTTTAGATTGGAAACTTATTCATTCATATTTGATTTATTATGAATCTTAGAATATATTTACAAAGTTTGAAAAAGTTTTAGTATCTGCGATATAGTGTTTCTAAGGGGTTTTGTAACATTTAGAATTGTGAAACTTTGAGGTTCATGATCTCTCCGAACACTATACTGTCAAAAGCAAGAACCTTTCTTTTATAACGGAACAAAAAGAAAACGGATTTCAAAATTTAATACTACGATATAAACAATTTAGCTGCTACGAGACACTCAAAAGGGTAAAATAATTAGCCCGGTAGGCTAATGATTTTCATATAACGGTTCATGTACGGTCTCGTGCTTCATCCCGATTTTCCTCCACCAGTGCTATTGGAAGGCACGAGTGAAGCGAAATGAATAAAAGAGACGCAGGCAAGTTTATTCCAACTTTCCGAGTAATCCAATAAATTCAATCCAGTGTGCTTGTTTTTGAAATAGGTTATTCATAATAATAATCCATAATTCATTTTTTGATCTTGAGGACAGTGAGAAACAAACAATGGTTCAATCTTGCCGCGTGCACTTCATCAAATTTTCGACCAATAAAATTGCAGGGAATCGTTTGATCAGATTTCCTGCAAGGTTAACGACCAATCAAATTGCAAGGAACTACCACGTTAGTTTAGAATAGCATTACTCTTTCATTGAGTACCCTTAATCGTACATTAATTTTACTCTATAATATAACCCTTGATGGAATTTTTAAAATCATTTTAGTAGAATTCTATAATTAGCAATGATTATTCTATCTCTCAAAGTACGAAGGACATAATTCATTTATTTCCATAGTGATCGTTGATTAGTCTAGATAAGAATGCTTCTGGATTCAGTAAAATCACTTACTATAAATAATCTCGCTTTCATTCTTTATTGAGTTCTTGAATTGTAAAATGTTTTCATTTAATTTTCAGTATCCCTTTGAAGAAAAAGGTAATCTATTGATGTAATATTAAAGATAAATCAATCAACAAGGAGGTACTAGGACTGATTCAAATAGACATTCATCTAAGACTGTTTTTGTAATTAGGACTGATTAAAATAGACATTCATCTAAGACTGTTTTTGTAATTGTAGTTTATAGTCCACTGACAATATTGGCATATTCTGCTCAGCAAAATGGGAAAGCTTTTTCAAGCTCAAAATTCCTCAATCTGAACTTGAATATCTTTATAGTAAGCAAGAACATCTCTTCCATGAAGTAAGAAGCAATTTCATCATTAGGACATCAAGATAAGCTTATTTTTTGTGCAAATGAATAGCTTCACTTGAAGCAGGTTTCCCTTAAACAAGTCGTTAATTACTAACTATTGTCAAAAATACCATTTAGCAAATCATATCTTTGTTTCTAGTATACATTTACTAACAATAGTCATGACGAAGTATTTATTTAATTCGAAGTACGCATCTTACTGAAAATAGGTTTTAAAAACCGTGAAACTATAAAATCAATACAAGCTTCTTTTTTCTGATCAATTCAAGCTAGCCTAGCTAATTTATCTTTTTATCTCAGAATCACTGAAAGTCAGTGTGTCTTTCTGACAAGAATATTTATTCCTACTCAAGTTAACACATCACTACTCGTTTTAGAAATATGACTTGCCGTGTCATACAAAATAGTGCTACACAAAAGTAATTCAGCAGATGTAGTTTGATATATATTGATTTAAGCAAGTATGAAAACTAACATAGTAAAGATAAAGTATATTTTTTGATGTGGAGCAGGTATACAATTTGAATTCATCAAGTACACAATTATCAAACTTGAGCTTAAACAATGAATCTTTCCATTTAATTTCCAATAATATAATTCAGCATTTAGCTCTACAGTTGATAATAATGTGAATAAAAAGCATCATAAAGGAGTAGCTGATAGTTGCTTTATTTATCTTGCTTTGAGAGCCCTACTATAGCATGCAACAGGAAAGGTAGCCCGAGTTGACAAAACTGGCCACGGCTGGGTTCTCGACTATGTCCTAACTATAGGCTCACTTGTTCTAATCGAGCATGATCAAATCAAATGCCCTTTTTCTTGTACTATTGTGCCAAGAGATTTTCATAGCACGTTGGCAGCATAGTGTTTCATCTAGGGATACATGATAAATATTGACTATAATTTGCATTGGCAAAATATACATGAAAACATATTACATAAACAATATTACTTGAATATATGAATGTTTTTGTTTGAAATCAAGTGTATACAGACTAAAAAGCTGCAAAACACTTGTCATTCTCACAAAGATCCATTACATTAATTTTGAAAATATATAACAAATCAATACCAGATGACAATAATAGAGAAAGTCATAAATATTTGTTTTCTACCGACTCGCAAACACTTGATATTTTGAATTTGACGCACAATCGCTTTCGAATTCGTTCTGGCCCAATTAGATCTATGTAATCCAAGCAAGAGGAAAAAAGTGTATGAATATTTTTACTTGCTGTGATACAGTGAAACATGCATCATAATCTACTAGATAAATTATAATTATTAGGCATGCATGTATTTCAATTACTAATCCATAGCTATATCAAACTACTAATCTAAAGCTGTATATTCTATATCAAAAAAGATCAAATCGGATTTCTTTCCTCGAAACATAATATTTCTTTGCTAGAGATTAGGCTCCAGAGCCTCTATTGCAAGCAGATTGATGGCTTCTTCCACAATGGCCACCAACTTCTTTGGTCTTGCACTTATGCCATTGATGGCGAGATCCGTGGAGACTGCAGTAAAGAATATCCTTGTTCTCACTCATTGTCAGTAATTGAGCCATGGTGGCAGGTTGATTTCGGATGGCGGCGCACTATTACTAGAGTAGTTATCTACAACAGAAGTAATTGTTGCCAAGAACGTCTGAACAATTTCACAATCCAGATTCAGAATGATGAGATGCCAAACCAGAGTCTTTCCAAGCCGTAAGTATTGGAGGAACTTATTTTACATGGTGCATTATCCATTATAACTGAAGATAAACCCGCCTTTTCTCTATGTATATAGGATGAAATATACATTTTGTATATCTACTTTCACATCTCTTATATTGTATTCTACTTGATTCCTCTTTTTGTAGCCGAAAACCACCTACCTATATACGCAATGCAATATACCTAGCCAGATGCCACATATTACCCATTGTATAGTAGAGAGGTAAATCTCAGCTGCAAATGTGTCTTTCGTTGAATCACTCTTAAAGGTCTACCACACGGCTACCGCTAACCCTTTTATAAATCGATTGTAGGTCAAAATAGCTTCAAATTATACAGAATTATTTGCAATTTTCAAGGCACGTCGTGTGACTGTTGAAACACATCAACTCGTATTTTCTTACTAAAAGGGTCAGAGTATCGAATAGCTAATCAATTGACAAGTAAAACAGAGGCGTCTAATGTGAACAATTAAGAATCTTTAGGTCTGGTGTATTTGCCGTAAGGAATCATGTCTATATTGTTGCATTTCATGAATTTTTATACGAATTTACGAAGTTGAACTTTCAATTGCAATAAAGAATTGTTAAATTGTGAGCTGTCTAATACTGTGTTTGCAGCGGAAAAGTGCATGCTTGATTTAATAATTATAGTCGATTTTAATTTCAATTACTGTTCAACAGAGTGAAAAAAGTATTTTGTGCAACGGTATTATGATTAGTGATTAAATTTCAATTGAGACTAATTGAAATTCATGTTCTACATTTCTACCAGGGATTTCCTCTGTAAGTGTTCAAACCACGCAATTTAATTCCTTTGATTCCGTTTTCGTGTATTCAAAGTACTACCCCGAGAAAACGTTTAACACAATTTTTGTAAGTTTTTATCCTATCGAGGGATCATATCCGTATGATTTGTTTCTGTGGATTGACCTATTTTTGCCTTTGTCCTTTTGTTTACGTTTCCAATTCCAAACATGGCTTTTAACCAATCAGATTGCTAGAAAAGCGTGCGATTATCTTTGACGATTTACAAATATGTTTCATTCGAATGAGCTATCTCTGATGATTGCACAACGTGTGTAACTCCGAGTAACAAAAAGTAATTTTGCGGCCTTGTGACTCAATTGATTATAGTATTACAGCTCTATTGAATGCTGTAATTGAGCAATCTGCTACACCTTCTGTTATATCATAGTCAATAGAAGATATGGTCAGGAAAGTGGCAAGACAAACAGAAGAATCTCAAAGGCGTCGCTCTTCAAAAGCCGACAAGGTTCACAACGCACATCATGTGATCATTCTGGTGCACAAAGACTTTGTATCACTTGCTTGAGCTATGCTTTGCGTATGCGCACAATAGTTTTTTGGTCGTTGATCTATCGATTAATGGAAGCAAAAATGTTTGTTATGGACATATGCATTTTCAACATTGTCTCTGGTAAGAAAATGTGATGCTAGGCTTAGTCTTGCTTGTTTATCATGTCAAATATTAGTAAAGTAGTGCAATTTCGGGTCGAACGCCAGTCAGTCAAATCTAAAAGGAAGAGAGAAAACTTGGTACAGCCTTGGTTTAACGAATATCTATTTGCACATGATGTTATTGATATGCGAATGATGATTCTCACTGTTCTTAACAAATCAATCGCAAAAGAAAAATGTTTTCAAATTAATTTTGGGCAAATCAATTGCTATCCTTAAAACGAACATTATCGTAAGACAACTGATCTAATCGAACTCAACTTTCTACTACTAACTTGCTAATTAAATCGGTGCCCGAGCAAAGCGAGATTTTATAGTGCGCATGCTTAAATTTCATTCAGAAATAATTTCGATAGTTTCCCCAAATATGAGAACATTAAACGCTTTAATGTATTATATGATAATATTTCATCATAAACAAGAAGTTTTAGATTCGTTTGTAACTTTTTATCTGAATATAACGATTTTGTCTTTCTCGTGTAGTAAACTGTTTGATTCTGCTATGGAGTTCCAACAATTTTTGGGCAAATTTCTATATCAGTCTCAGAGCCATGAGGGCCTTAATAACATGCAAGACCTTGAATAAAAGCAAGTAGTGATGAAAACAGAGTGTCGAAGTAGATTTAAGCAGTTTACAAAACAGTTCGAAGAGAAACAAGAGTTTAAATGTTGGATGATCAGACCTATCCCCTCCGCTTAATAGGTGAAAAACAATCTACAATGTTCTGATGTATTTTTGCTAGCCGTTTTGACTGTTTGGAATATTATTTTCACGTTAAAGTATCAAGAGGAACACTGTGTTTCATATTCCGTGTGAAATGGTATAAAAGTTTTTACAACACCATTTAAGTCTATTCAAAACATTGCTCACCACAAAAATTTTGACAATTTCCTATACTGTAGCGCCATTGACAAATACTACGTCTTCGTTGCAAACCTTCAATTTAGCCAGCCCTTAGTTAAAAATAACCTGAACAACTATGATCACCTGATTTATCTCAATATCAGCTTCTATATTCCTATTGAAATTATATGATATTGTATATAAATCGAAAGCTACATAGAGAATTTTTTATAATTTCTGCTTGTTTTGACAGTAAAGCGGTCATACAATTGGGTGCTGAGATGTGATTTTTGCTTTGCTCACGCACCGTGGAAATCATTATCTATGCTAGAATGAAATTCCGAAACAACGCGAGATAACACTAATAGCACACATTCTCTCAAATTTTACTGTTGAGACCGGCAGAATCGTATCAGTATAGTGCCGCCCGAGAGGATTGGTGAATCTGGCCTATTGGGAAGGCTCAAGAAAGATTTCTGCTATGCTTGCAAAAAATATATACGCCTACTGGAATTTTTTCAGTCATGTATTGTCTCCCTTGTATGGCTTCTGCATTCAAGTCTCTTTGAGTGTCTATCAAGTTAAAAGTATAATTTCTCGGTAATAGGCCAAGGGTGGCAATTTTAGTTGATATTACAAGGCAATTCTTCTACACACACCATATATAATATGTTGAATTTGAAAAGCAAAGACCTACAGTAAACGTATGTTTAACAGTGAATGGATCGTTAGGTTCGCATGGCATACATACACACGCTTGCAAATAGTAGAAAGTTAATATCAATAATGATTATATCAGTAACTTTGCGCTCACGATTAAAAAAGAACACTGCTTAACTTTTTTGATTTATATATATAGTTAAATATGTTAATCGTCTATTGCTTACATATCACCTCTTTCTCGTACTAAAATTACATGAAACGTAATTGAATTAAGATTCTTAGTTGATGGAGACTTGTGCCCTCTTCAGTTAGCATGAAATTATCCAATTGAGAGCATTTTTATGACAGCATGAATTTTTCTTCTTGGTTTTGCGTCTCAACTCTCAGCCTTCCTGCAATCCTCTTTCATTTTCCAAAATATAAAAAAACCATTCTCTGAATTATGAAGTATTCATACAACAGTAATACTAATATATATACTGCTCGGATGGATTCACTTACAAGCAGACACCTACAATTTTATATTCAGAGAAACATCCATGCCATATTATCGTACGCCTCTAGAATTTATGTGAAAAATTCCCCTGTCAAACAATGCCTTATTTAAAGATATTACACGAAAACTCCACCTCATTTCCGCTTCAATACCAACCAAATGTTCGGAAATATAGATAGTAAGTTTGAAGGGGCTACTGTAATATGCCTTAAACCGACCATAAATTCTGACTGCATACGAATATTTTATCTATAAGGCATTTAAGAGCAATTTCGAAATCATTGTTTCTTAATCACTTGACTATACTTTGTTCACGCTAATTTTGCTCAATGTACCATCAAAAGAGTAAAATAGCTAAAAATGCATTCTACATTTAATAAAGCTAAAAAATCGAGCAAAATGAACTATAGGACTATGAGACAATGCAAGCACATAAATCATCAATGTACTCTACACAGTAGAATATAGAAGGGTCGAAAACCGTATAAGACCGTTTGGGGGTTATCTGATTAGAATGTATTAACTCACACTACAGTAAAACGTTTTGATATTGTCGAATCAGGTGGACAATTTTGAAAAGCAGGAATTTTCCCAGCTTCATATTCATATTCTTTTTTCTAAATCACTTTGTTTTAATACAGCACACAATCTGGTCCACGGTGTGACCCTTCGGATTAAAATCATTTATTGGTACCCGTAGCTTTAATATTTCAATTTTTTTGATAATTCCACACGCGCCAAAGCCAACAATAATACTATTGGCAAATGGCATAGTGCAAAGCTACGTCGAATACCTGTAGTAATAATAAAATAAGTAATAACTGGGAAAAGTAACATCAATCAAATGGCTTGACGAGCATGTAGTGGTTCAACAACGGAAACATAAATCTGTGTATCAGCCTGATCACGTGATAACCGCAAAATTACATCGAAGAAGTGTGTCTCTGATGTGAACCGCTTTCCTGACCATATCTTCTATTGACTATGGCTATATGAATTTGCACATATATATACAAATATATTGATTTTAAGCTACAAATGAGATATGAACAAGAAGCGTTTTTCTTAGGTCTCGTAATCATATTATTGAATGCAGGATTTAGTTTACAACTTATACTTCACATTCCTCACAAATAGAACAAAAGAATCATTTGCTCCTAACGTGAATGAATTTTACATTCTCCATTTTTGTTATACGAGCTTTGGATAATGTCAAAGCGGGTCAATAGATCTTTGCATATTAACGACTGCTAGGCCAGTCAGATTTCTATATTTTTACATTAACCTGTTTGATATTTACCAAATAAACATAAAGATCATTCACATTTGCGGGTAAACATTAAAGGGGGAGGGGTAATTGATAGGTTTTTTAATATAAATTGACGTAAACTATTAAACATGAGAATCAGATATCCTTATATATAGAACGGTTTTTAACTACAATTAACATATACCTTTATTCAATGCATCATGTATATGATGTAGGCTTCAATTGCCAAAATGATTTGTTTAAAATATACATGACTGCAGTTTTCCCCACCAATTTGCTTTCCTTGTATGAACGTAAGGTAGACGATAGTATTGAGGACTAGAGATTTAGCCATAGAGTTAACATGGGTCGACTGCTATAAAAAGTATTTTATCTTCAGCAAACTGTTTGACTCGATAATATGTGATAATGTGAAATTTAATCACAGAAAAGGAATGAGAATAGTTTCTATCTCCTCAGGTCTGAAAGAAAAAATATATTTTAATGAGAAAGCAGCTTACTGTTTAAAATTGGAATTGTAGGAGAAATAATGAGAGTTGACATCAATTACCTGGGAGATACCTTTGAAGTTTACATCGGTTCACAGTAGGGTTATGGGGGATAATTTGAAGAAAAAACTGCTTGAAAGCAATTGTGAATGATTTTCTATTTATACAAGACCTTACTTTGGTTTCATGCTTCAAAATGTCGATAATAAGGCTCTTTTTGTGATATCTATCGAAGGAAGGAGAAAGCAATCAGCCATTTATGCAGCTTACCAAGTAGTTCAACATTATTCATCTTCAATAGAAGTAAATAGAAGTTAAAGAGTAAAGATATTTTAGATAATATGAATTACAAGCTAAGTGTCAATTTGAAATCGTACCTTTTAGGAGACTGACAGCTATTTGAATTATTGACAAATGGTTTCATATATTTTGTATTATTTTTTTTTAAGCTGCATCAGCAACGTACCTTTTTCACTAGAAATAGAACGCTCTTTTACATGCAAACAGCCAATCACAGGTCGGTATCTTGTCGTGAGAAAGGGTGAACCTAACTCATTCCTTACATTGGGAGAAGTACGAGCTTTTGGATATTGACATACTTGTGGTTACATCACCTCATATTGTATTTATCAGTTTTCTGTATACATGTGCAGGTTATCATGTAAATTATGAAATTTATCACCAAACAAGTCATATGCATAGTAAAAATACATGTAAAAATGATTCAAAATCAATTAGCTATGCTCAATATCATGTTAAAAATACAATAGCGTTTTGAAGCAGCTCATACTGGTTCGGAATTCAGAAAAATTGAGTTTTCATAGCATATACATAAATAAGGGAGCAAAGAATGTATATAAGCATAAAGTAAACACAGAAATTGATGCTATTCCACATGTCTTCTTCTCAAAATTCTTCCCTATTGCACTTTTGTATTTGAAACCTCGAACTTAATTAAATTCCAGCATACTAAAATTTAGTATTCGTTTGCATCTCTCCCTTAACGACTTCACGTTTTTTCTGAATACTTAAACATTTAACATCCACCCCAAAGTAAATGTTTTTAACTTAAGTTGGCTGACCAGTTCATGGGCAAAAAGCAGTTATGTTTGGAAAAATACAAACATTAATCTCTAGCAGATTCTCACTACATGCATATATTACCATTGGTTTGTCTATTTAGTAGATGCAATGCGTGGCTTTATCACAACTGTTCGGAATAAAACACGAAGCCTTGATTGATAATTGCAAACATGTGATTTTCCATATTTGTATCCGACATCATGATCAATTTTCAAAATTTGGTCAAGTCGATGTTATAGTGCACGGAACCTTCATATTATTCATAAAAATTCAATCGTCGCTGGAACTCAGATCGAAAGATGTCGAACAATTTAAAGATACAAAGCTTCAAATAGTTAAATTTGAAAACTATTAAAAACAACTCTGGTAACATTGTCTTTGAAATATTAACCGTAATAAATAATAAGATAAATGTAGTTATTCGCTAATTGTTTGATTTATTTGAAGTATCCGAAGTCAGAACGGATACTGATTCATTATCTTATCTATCCTGCCAAATCAGTCTTTCACAGCTAGTAATCTCAATCTTTATCTTGATAGTATTTGTAACATCAACATTGAATAATTACAATATGAACCTGATTATTTCTACTTTAAATAGCATGCTTCAAAAACTTTGTGCATATCGGGAACAATTTGGATCCAATCAGAACAAGAGCATCTGATGAGACAGTAAAAATGTCAACATGTCATCAAGGAACTTATGGCAGCAATCTTGCAACATTTATGTTCCGCCAAGCTGTGATAGAGAAACAATAAGACAATCAATGTAAGCTGAAATTCATTGATAAAGATAAAACATATTGCGGATATTGAAAACTCCTCTAATTGCGTATAAACATAATAACGCAAGTTCAGTTGCTGATCTTTGTAATAAAATTTGAATTCTTGGATTGAATATATGTTTCAGAGCGTCTACAATGCATTGTTCCTCATAGGCACATAAGAATTTTTCAACTTCATCGTGAGCCAAAACATCAAAGAAGAGTGCTAATGAATGAAGAAAACCATTAAAATTATTTATATTAGTTCTTTTACTTATGAAGCATCGGAAACATAGAAAAAGTTTTTCTCTGACAATCACTGTAAGTTACGACTTTGTAGCGTTGAATCTGGACCTTGGAAATTCCTTACAACTGAGAAGTCAATGAAGCAAAATCAAATGCTTAAAAAATCGGTCCGGCTGCTCTTCTACTAATCACAGCCAATAACATGACCATATAACACCTGTTCTAACGAGTGTTTATTGGATTTCTATTACACAAAGAATCAATTTTAAGTTATGATTTTTAGATTTTGAAACATTGAATGGAAGGGCACCGACATTCCGTGAGGATCTCCTTCAGCAAAGTAAACTTGTAAACTTACATGGCAATTAGTTCATATAATTTAGTTTAATTATTAGAGGTTCTACAAATAAAACTGATTCTCAGTTTAAGTGGTTCATTTAGTACCTCAATCGACCTAATATAAAAAAAT
>JANVCG010028639.1:0-10980 GCA_025505365.1 Haliclystus inabai | reverse complement strand
AGTCTCAAATTCCTCCTTTTTTCTCTTTTTGCTCTCTTTTCTTCCCCCCAGCGTGCGAGAACTTTATCCCCCAGCTTAGGCGGTGGCAGGCGAGAATTCTACCACTGAACCATCAATGCTTACTACGTTACAAAATCTTGTACGTTAAATTTTAGACACCACCAATCCGCACTTTCAGCCCATCATCCATGTCATCATCTCTGTTCAGCAGCGATACTCCGATAGAGTACTAGTAGAGAGTTTCAGAACCCAGCTTAAATGTTTGAGGAAATAATTTTTTCTCATTTCAGACTCCTATTTTCCCATAATTGATCAATTATATGTAATCGATGGTCGCTTACAAAATTACGGTACAAAGACATTTACTGACATGGTTATGAATGAACTAAAGTGGATACCAGGTACTTTTCGTGCGCCAGTTAAAGATATAAAATATCAAGAAGTAAGAACTGCTGCATATGATAGAGCAAAGCAAGGAAATATTTATTGGTACGAAGAACCTAAACCACCAAAAGGTAGGTGGTGAGAAATACTAAAACCGGATGATCATTTGTTCGATCGGATAATCCGCGTGCAAACTCGGAATCGTATCTCGGAGTCACACATGTATGCGGGACAGATGCGGGACAAGGTACTGAGGTTTTGAACATGCAAACTGAATTTTATATGTCAATTTCAAGTGGAAAACTATCTCTGTCTTTCAATTATAGCTTGTCAGTCTGAAATAAGCATAAAAGTTGATTGGATTACATCTTTGAGTATTGAGATGCTCCTCAATGATTTTTGCATCTGATTGAAATATTTGTTGCTTCTCTTGTAGCAAGCAAGAAGTGGACAGGAATGGCTGGCAATCCGAAAGGTTTACTGCCAGTGTGACATATGCCTTGCTGCACCTAATTGTCACGAGGCAGATATTTGCATGTTCATCTCTTCTTGTAGAACTGTGAAGATCAATGCTATATAGCAAATAGTCAATGTATTATGTATAACTGTACTACTTTCTGTCACCAAGAAAATTGGTATCAAATTATATAGAGATCTGCTTTTAATATTTGTTTATTTTGAATTGGGTAAATTTGATATTTCGTATTGAATCTATTGATAAAATTAATTTTTCAGTAAAACAATGGCTTGTGATGCGTGTGAATAGCAGTTGTGTTCTTTTCACTTTCTGACCTAGTCGGACAGCAGGTCTCTGTACACTACAGGAAGATCGAAATAATATAATGTCATTCTTAAGAAAATACATTAAATTAGTTTCTTAGAAGCTGTAATTGATTTAGTGATCGCTGGCTGCTGGTTTAATGAGGACGAGCCTAATGATTGAGTGATCGAAAGTGCCTACGTCACATGAAGGAGAGAGAACCTTTCAAAAATTATTTGGCTTCATTGACCAAATGACCATGCAAAATCACAAATAGCTGTACCCTAAAGGATAATAATTTTCTAAAGGGATGCTTTTTATAGACTATCATTGCAAGGTAGCAAAAAACTAACGGAATTAAGCAATTTGTTACGAATCATATTTAGTAATTAATAGACAGATTGTCACTCATCTAACGTGTCGAAAATATGGTAATTTCTCGCATCAGCACGACAGGATCAATTGGAAGGTAATTAATGATTACTTGATCATTATAGATATAGGTGACGTATAATCTGCCATTTGAAGATGAAATCTCTAATACTTTGGGATTATATGGCATCCGTATAATAAATTTATAAAATAATAGACACTATTTTGTCTTTAAAAAGAATTTATTTGCTGAATAATAATAGCTGCATATCATTTGCCATAATTATTTTTATAATAGCATTAATGATAGATTTGAATCTACAAAAATTTCTATGAAATCAATTGACATAAATTATAAGCTTTGTTTTCATCTTGTCTTAATAAAATAATTATGATATCTACATGTTATACAGTACTACAGAAAACAATATTTATGTTTTTCCAAATAAAAATAAATCGATTATTAATTTACACATTCTGTTTTGCTGTCTCGTAAATAGTATATTAAATATAGTATGTGGTTCCTCAATTTTCCAAAATCGAATAAATTATTATTTTTTATACATGTAACTCGTTAAGTTAAATAGCATTTTTGTTGTTGTTGAACGTTGATACCTTGTGAGACAATGCGTAACGCTTACTGAGGCGCCATCAACTTTCTTAAATTGAGTTTGCTTCTAAAGTTGGTAATGAGCTGTGCTATGCTTCACCTCAATTCTACACGCGTGTTTCTTTTGGTAAAGGTATGAGTAAGTCTCAATTCCCTTGAATTTGGTGTAACAAAACGACCATATCCTCATCTATCTTTACATCTTTGGAATTTGTACTACTTCCAACTTGACGTGTAAATCTATCGAATATTCAATAAGGCATAAATAAAGCCATTCTAGGTGGGCAGTCCAATTTCTGCTTATACGATCTTAGAAATTTCTTTACACTTTTACCCCATTTTACAGCCAGTGTAAAATCGTCAAGAAATATTGCGTTATTACGCCGATCTTCTCGTCCATATATTAAATAAACTTGGTTCAGTTCTAATTGTTGGCAATTACACGATAATCGTGAGCCTCTGATTTCAATTGGTTGATTTTTACGTTCCAGTTTTAAATGTCCTTCTTTGAAACGTCGGGTTACTTTGACGAGATACCGAGGTGTTCCATTATTTTCTTCGATTTTTTCGATCTTACCACGCACAACTAAACACAAAATTTATAATCAAACATGTTGGCTTTTAAAACAAGAGATAGGGTATCAACGAATCTACTGAAAATATATTATCTCAAATTCATCAGAATATCCACAGATACAGGAGATGATCAAGCAAAAATCTTGAGAATATTTAAAAACACCAAATAATAATCCAACTGTTGAAATGTTCCCCTCAAAGACTTCATTTCTTCCTTGACCCAGAATACTACCCCCTCTACCCCCTTTTAATATTGAATACAGACGTAGGTCGAGCACGTATGAGTTACCTGTGTTGTACTCCATAATATGCACCTCTGCATTGAAAATATACTCGGTTTACTCACCGAAATCGCTTAGACAGAAATTATTCACCATGTCCTTCATTTTGCAAGACTTTCGGCATGATTTTCCACTTCTTGGAAGAACGTGTTGGAAATAACTTGGGAATTCAACTGCAAACAAAAGAAATAGTTTAGATTTTAAATTTAGGTAAACCATCAAAAACAGTTATCTACATCATTCTTTGGTATAAAAATCCTCCCCGCCTTTCCTTGGGACAAAGCAAACTTCAATATGCTGGACGCTTTTTTGTAATTACCTCGTTTGCATTTTCTTCTTAGTTGTAAATTGATCGGAGCGATTCTTGCTCTTGTAATTCGATCAAAGAAATCGATTTTTATTCCCATCGTAACTTCGCCAGCTTTTTTGCCAGTACAAGGGAAGAAAATTCGAAAAGCTAGAGAGAAAATAGAATGTATTGTTAAATTTAATCATAATTTCCACCAACATCATCATGCGATACACCAATGACCAACGGATGAGATTTCCAGTTAACAAAATATTAATGCTACAAAAATCACATCGAGAGAACCTCGATGATACATTGTCTCGTTTACCTGTAAGTGATTTTGGTACTTTTCCACTCCATGGGATGTTTGCTGTCGGCTTTGGCATGATAGACTCATCGCTACTGCTGATAGACAGTGTGTAATGTACCTAGTGAGAAATAACATATCATAAAATAAAAGCCATTTAGGTCAACCATAAACCAAGCGAAATAAATTGGCTGCAAAGCAGTAATTAAGCAGGCAGCATACATAATCTGTAAACATCACGGTAGTGATTTTGGGGAATAAGCAGTTAGGCAGTAAACGCAGAACAATGAGAAAGAGTGTAGGGCGTACACCACACCTAGCGGGACCATTATGTGTGTAGCTAACCATTGTAGCGCGCTTAAATTGAGCTTGGTGTTATTTATAAGGACGAACAAGGAGGTATATGGGTTTATTTCTACGGCTATAGTTCTATAACGTTTAGTTATGGAAAAGGTAATAAATCTCTTTCTTAGAGAAATTTTGAGGTTGGATAAATTGGCTCGTTTGCCTGAGGGTAGCGAGTACTTTTGTTGAAGTGAAACAGTATCTGTAGTGCTGTCAATCAAATTAACAATAAGAATATGACAAAGTACATGCTTTTCGTTATTTGCGATCGTGACACGTTAAACAACAGATAACTTATGGTTTTAAAATCGGAATAACTTAGTTTCCGTTGAGCACACGAGTTAATAAACCATGTTTTCTAATCTCACACCATGCACATATGTCTGTTCTTAAGCAGATCACAAGGGCGGTAACACTGTGTAGCATTTATGCGAAGAATCAAATAATTGTTTCACAGAGGAAATCAGTCTGATAGCATTCTGTATAATCGTATTGTATGCAAATCGTATAGTTAGATTAAAAAACACAATTTGAGATTTAAAGTAACTTAATTACAACTCAGTATTTCAAAGAGCTAATATAAGTAAACAAAATTTAATACACTGTTTTAAATTAATCAAAAGAAACAGTTTTGTCTCCTTAGATAGTGTTACAAACTAATCTCTGGAGAGTAAGTGAGAATAAACTAATTCGACTTAATAATTTAAATCTCTGGCAAACACCAAACAAAACTGCTCCCATGAGCTCGAACTAGATTTGTGTTCGAGGCAAACACACGGACGAAGAGACTACACTACTTCGTATCTACATTCAATCGATATCAAATTTTATACATTCAAATACGCGTGATCTATCCTTGATAAAAATTTAATCATCGCTCTCAAAACAGACAATCTGATTGCACTGTTACGTTGAACGGCAAGAGTTTTATATCGATATTAAATCAGTTTAATGTTAGAAAAATGACAGCATACTTGGAGTAATAAAAACTGACATCTAAGTTGCGATTCTGTCATCATAATATTAGTTTGCAGGCCCCCCTTGAAAGCAATGATATATCGAAATAATTTATAGAGAGGTAATCTAAATGATGAAATCTTACATTTGTTTTCTAGAAAAAAACCTTAATCTATTTTAATCTTCCTTAATTTGAGTCTATTTCCTTTAAAAGCAAAATAAATTCAAAAAGATTATAAACTAAATTAAACGTTAACTATATTTTAGTTTTAAATATTCATTTTACTGACTAATAGTAAATATCATGCTGGGTTCCATCATTTTATTTTAATACGATTTAAACCTCTCGAGAAATACGACCAATATTTCGAAATCCCTGAAAACAGCTTCGCTCTCAATTGATGATATCACACCCTCTGATGGTTGATAAAGTTTAAATTGAGATAAAAGTTAACTAATCAAAAGTATGTTTATTGTTTACGCTTTGGGAGATCACCACAATCCATCCACCCTTTATTATCATTCTCAATCCGTTTTAGGTGTGGTACAAACAGAGAACGCCACGACTATTGCCCCGATGGCAAGTCACTTCCAGTCGTTACCATGAGTCAATGACCTCACATGAGATGCGTGTATTTGTACTCAGTCTTTATCCTCAAATTAGAACAAGTTTAAACATTTGAAGTTGCATATAGCGAAAATTTGGAACGCGTTCAAATGTTTACAATCCATATAACGACCACCTGAATATAACGACCATTTGGAAACGCACTAAAATTAATCACTCACATAGAGCTAACATTTTTCAAACAATTCCTCTGTTTCAATGGCTACTATTAGCCACTATCAAAGGTTGATAATGAGGACATTTTGCTACATTTCTTCTACATTACACAAGAGCGATATATTTAGGTTTGAAGTACCAATACTAACAGGTAACACGTGATTCCAGATATGCTTAAGGTTGATCCCTATACATATGCCCATCTACAACTGACCGCTAACACAGGTTGTATTGCAATATTACAAAACAAACTAAAATTGCATTGCAATTATGTATCTCAATATAGTGGAGCACAAGTTATGAAAAATCATTTCATTGCTTACCCTTCGAGAAGATTCGAAATTTAATTCCAAATATTTCACATCAGGGTCAATAACAGCATTATAAGATGATAGATGCGGACTGCGTAATAGTGACGATGGTCGACCATCTTTGACAATATAAAAATCAGTTGATAAATCTATAAAGGGAGATGAAAGAAGAGAATCAGAGGCATGTGATGTCATCTTAACATGATGGATACGAGTCAGATTGTTAGATAATCACATTGTAGCTGTATCATTGTAAATATAAAATGTTTGTCATGG
This sequence comes from Haliclystus inabai, assembly GCA_025505365.1. Lineage (NCBI taxonomy): Eukaryota > Metazoa > Cnidaria > Staurozoa > Stauromedusae > Haliclystidae > Haliclystus > Haliclystus inabai. The sequence goes on along the minus strand of JANVCG010028639.1, from coordinate 4,728 downwards.
GAAATAGTTTTCATTTGAGGGTGTGGTGTTCAAATAGATAGAATAATTAATGTTATTTATCAGCACTTCAAAGTCCTTATTGTCTGCTCCTCTTTGAAGAGCTGTCATCTACGTAACGTCTAAATCAGCTATATTGGTCACTGTGATATGATTTCTTCTATGGTATTCTAAACTCGAGAAATTCTTTGAAAAGTTAATGGCTGCACCCTCTTATAGACCCACAGGAACACGCAAACTTTTGTTTACGAAAATTACATTAACATGGTAGAGTACAGAGAAGATTTTTGTAAAACGCTAGGTTGGTAGAAGAACTTTTTTATTGTGATTTTCGTGATACGCCCTATCATCATGGAAGTACTCATTCACGACTGTTTGAAAATTAACGTTTCAAGATTGATTGGCACAATAGAGCGTTTTTGGGGCATCATTTAAAATTGAATTTCAGCTGTATTTTTTCCATCAAATTGTTATAGACGTCATGATTGTGGGAATTTGTGTTACGGCCGGACAAAACATTGCGCTGCAGAAAAATCAGATTTGACCCCGCATACCCAAAGAGCACATTGCATATACGGTAAAGAAGACATGATGACGTCGTAAAAATGAAACAGACACACTGACATTACGCAATCATTTATTTTCTTTATTGCGTGACGGCGTAACTGATACATGTTCTACGGGAATAGAATGCCCCCATTAAAGACCAAGAGAAAATGAAATAAGTTTTATCTGTAGAAACAACAATCATAGTTATCAAGTTCATGTTGTATTTTGCATGCGGTGTAAAAATAGATGAAAAAAATGCGCAAAATTTCACGGTATTCAATTGAACAAAACTCACGCGAATTATTCTTCATCAAATGGACCGCTTCGAAATACCATCTTTCTTAACATGAGTTGATCATTAATTAATAGAAGAATCATTGTGTATTGATTTATAAATGCGGTTTCAAAACTTTGGGTGCGTGCAATCCTAACGAAGCTGCCGCGTAATTTGAAAAATTCTGATTGACATAAAAAATCGTTAATTTTTCACCAGAGGATCATTCACGGATTCAGCTTAGCGCCAGTATTGTTAGGCGATTGTTCATGTCTATTGAATCTAGTGATCACGTTTAACTGTAGTACTGAGTTGTTCAACACGTTCAAAGAAAGAAAAGCGGCTTGGCGTGTTATTAACAAGCTCTCAGCATTCCCGACGATTTGACAATTTTCAAAAACTACTTTTGTAGGCGTATAGAAATCTGATAAATACTATTATTGTTATTATAATTCTACACTTGAAATTCAATTTTTAGATCATTAATATTCAAGATGTGAAAGCATTTTAATAGCAATAAGTATCGCGATACCATAAGAAACATGTAACACTTGGATATTTGATAATTGTAAAATGTGAGATTTTTTAAAACAATATCTATTATGCTAGACAATAGCCATTGTTCTCGATTTAAAAATTGTAGATGTTTGTTAGTAAATGTAAATGCTTTCTTTAAAAGTTTGAGTGACTGCATACTGTAATTGAAGAGATCCACATTCACAACACGAAATGTTCAATTAACTAATAACGAAGTCCAAAGTATTAAAATTCCATTATATTAAATATAGCTTACAGGGTACAATTTCTAAAGTGTACTGCTGTTGTTAGTTATTAATTGATTAATGAAATAATAAAAGCATAGAGTGAATTAACAAACACTCAGCTCTCATAATTTCCTGTTTCTAAACAAAACTCAAAGGTTTGAATTCGTCACTCCGTCATGGTGATTTTTCAAAAAGCATGACGAAGAATCCTTAGATTTTTATGCTTCAAATACTATCAAGTTTTCAACGTAAATGCACGAACAAGGTAAACAAGCGTGCTTTCAAATATGATTATCATTTGTTGAAAAATCACGTGAACTCAACTTAGTGACAGAAATATCATATTATATAGTAACGTCTTCTACGTCTAGAAATCATGATGATGATGATGATACTAGGGTCAATTTCTAATATGAAAATCATTACAATCATCATTATTTAATAATATGTATAAATTGTAAATATTTTGATATAGAGCTGATATGCAAGTAAGCGCCGTAGAAATAAATTCTAATTATAAATTCTATCTAGCTCCCTCTTTGAAGCACCATATCTTATTCATTGTCATTTATAAACATTTAATAGAGGACGCATCGTACAGCTCAGCAAATTGCAAAATTTCAAAGTGTCATTTCTAAGTTTGACAGATGTTAATCAAGTAGCGAATCGAGCACATTTTTTCACATAATGATATCGTAAAACCATATGCAATAAGTATACTGTAGCATACGTGATTAAATAAAAATAAATTTGACTTACCAAATAAAACTCTTTGGACTTCTTTACCAGTCATTAATACATCTAAAATTGCTGAAGTAGTTGCCACCAAACATATCGACATCCACAATGAAGTCACACAAAGCCTATGATACGTCATTTTAGGAAAGCCACTTATAAATAGTGGGCAATCTTTTAATGTCGTTGTTTCTTTTGACAAGTAAACACTTTGAAGTTAATTCGAATAATAATTTCTATGATTGATGGAAATCTAACAAATTTGTCTTACGAAGAGATAAATCGTTGTCTTTACCGCTCCATCTATCATTCGTAAGTAAGCCACGATTGGCTTTCTGTTCTTAATGTGCGAGAAGAACGCAACGAAATATAACCCATTTAAAGGGTCAGCGGTTGTAGTACGGTTGTAGAGTCAAATGCCGCTCTTTTAAAGTAAGCCGCCACGCTCAGCAAGTGTCTACAGCCGAACTCTGCGAGTATTTGCGGACACAATAGACCAGTAAGTCTTGCGGTCAATGGCAACGGGCTAAAGATTATACGGTGATTAGATGCAATGTGTAATTGTCATGTATAGCCCATACAGTTGATCAAGACATCAAAAAAATACATAAATGTGTTTTCAAATCAAACGTTTTGGCATAATATTATCACCTGCTGAACAATTACAAGATAACAAAGAACCCAACATAATAGACATGGCAATGTATAAGGTGTCGAAAGTGTGACAAATTGACAATCAATCATCGTACTTGAAATTATCTCCACGGTGGATACGTTGGTTCGTTGAAACAAAACGACGGGAGCCTGATACGAACCCTGAAGGGAAACATACTAAACTAAAAAGATTAGAATTTTAATGCAATTCCAGCATAAATAATCATAAGGGATTTTGTAGTTGTTTAGCGACTTAAAAAGCTGTTTAAAAACACACTAAGCATAAAATTCAGGAATGGGATGTCCAAGTAGAAATGGGGTACAATTCAAGGTCATTTGACGTAAGATTGAGCTACATTCTCATCCCATCGTATGTTGTCAAAGGACGAGAAGACATGAAATAGGAAATCAAAGCATAAAACGTTAGTTAATCAAGCTTAGGATGGTGTAACGAATTTCCATGTAGCCAGCTATTAAAGCCATGAAATTAATCTCATTCAAGTTCAGATTAAAGACTTTAAAAAACCCAGAAGATGATGATAATATCAGTTGACATTATAAGCAATACTTGGTGCCAGAAGAACCCTTGATAAAACATCTATTGCTAGTGAGGTCTCAATTCCGTGAAAGTCAAATCTATACTGTAACATTCAGCTTTCCCAAACTAGATGGGGAAAAGTAAATGAAGGGAGCTAACAAGACGAGTATAATGCGTATCGCCTCCATACATAGCATATAGATGCAATTACTACACAGAGCTCGCGGTCCTTCACAAAATGAAAGGTTCTTTTTAACCTTACTTGCGCAAAAAAAGTCAAGATAGAAGTTAAATGTACAATTTGTAATGCGCTAAACGCGACGTCAATCTACTTAACTAAATCTGCCCCAGTACCATTTTGTTTCGCTACAGTTCAAGAACGCCATTATCTGATTGAGCATTCTGTGAGCATTAGCGGGCTTAACTAGTACACTTGCGAAGAATTTCAACAATTTGCAACAAATTAGCATCACACACATAATTCAAAATATACTATATTTTAGTATATTTTTAACACTACAATTTCCTGGGCGCCAATTCGAGAAAATGAAAATCTTGTTTAGTCTAGACGCAAACGGGAAATCTGAATTCATTTGAGTGGCGGAGATTGGTACAATTAATTTTGATTTTAGTGGTTAAAAGATAAAATATTTGTGTTCATTGTTTCTTTTTATAAGGCGCCTCATGGGTCTTAGGTATCGCTGGTGAAATATTTCCGGTGCGAGAAAATACTTCTCACGTTGATGGAAAATGTAAGGAAGAATTTAAATGGACGCGTTGAATGTAGTTTGATTACTCTCAAGGGACTCAAGGTTCCCATTCAACACTATCACAACTTTAGTGCAGATCGATGAGTCATGAGTCACACCAAATTGAGATTCTTGAGACATTTGAAGGAAGGCACAATCAAATTACGAAACGATAAACATGACTATTGACTTATTGCCTTACTTTTATACCCTTCTTTTATACATAAATCAGTCACTTTTCGCTGAGCCTCAGCTGCTTTCTCAACTTTTCAGTGATTCGGATATGAGACGAACCATGCTCTTAGCTCGGAATTTACTTTCTTCAAATTTGCGCTTACGCTAAATTCATTCCAAGTTCCATTTCTTGCCAATTTTACAATTCCTTTTCTGCAAAGTTTTATTAAAGCATTTCATGTGCGAACAATTGGAACATTACAATTAATAAATTAGGATAAACTATTAGCTACA
>JANVCG010028628.1:0-10980 GCA_025505365.1 Haliclystus inabai | reverse complement strand
ATAAACCTGGAAAGCATGCAAGAAACCTATGTAAAAACAATACGATAAAGTTATAAATTGTATAATCCGTTGGTTTGTAGCAGTTTTATTGAAATTAATTATAACTGGCAATTGCAACATTCAAAATTTAATCTTTTGCAGTGCAAAAACAATCAGACCAATTTATTGAGTTATTACGTTTGAATATGCAAATTATCAATCACTTAATGTACGTTTGCATAAGAGCATGATTTCAATAGCAAAGAATTGATGTTGATTCATGATAAACTTACCTTTTTCTAGGCCGGACCAAGTTGTTGCGTTACTATCGAAGCTACAATTAGAGTTCAAGCTATCACTTGAAACTAAACAACGATTTATCACGATAACTTGAGGATACAAACAAGATGGATGACTGATAATTTCTTTTGGTGATGAGGATATCAACGCTTTATCATTTTCAGGATATCCACTGGATAAAAAGTGCGAATATATTTATTAATATATTAGTATATACGCAAAGCAAATAAAAGTATCTGAGGTAGAATGATATGCTACGTTTGGAGAAGAACATGAAAAATATTGGACTACGTAACTGAGTCATGATTAGAAATCAGTTGAGATGTTGGCATTATCATTTGTCATCTTTTATATCTTCTAATAGTACAAGATTTAATTCCACTACCGATAAAGCCTTACGCTCCAACCGGTTTACATATACTTCATGATATAAAAATTGAATACTAATGATTACTGTTACACAAACCTGTCCGATCGAGGTAGCTTTGCTTCAGGTTTTCCATTGTTACCAACTTGAACAGATTTTACAACGTTTGCCTGAGCAAAATCCAAAGCCGTTGGTTTCTTATCACAGTGATTAACTTTTCTATAGCAATCTATTTCAATGCTTCTGAAAATAACGCAGAAAGAGAAACTTAAGTTAACAAGTTATTTGTCAACAATCAATGAACATGAAAAGCATTATAGTATACATCATTAAGAGGATTTAATAAAACTTACTTTGAAATCACTATGAAAATAGTAACTAGCAGAACAGGTGGTAGAATCATGATCCAAAATCTAGATTGAATTGCTGTGATTACCAATCGGATAGCGTCATAAACTGGAAAGTGGGAGAATAAAGTATCATGTTACTATTAATAGTATGATTGAATGGATTTGTTTTGTGAGCAATCCACTCATTTTCATATGCATCTCAAAACTCATGAGCCATTTAGAGGGATGAATGTTTCTTATAAATATTGAATTGATAACTAATTTACTTGATTTGTATATCATCTTAGTTACTGATTATGACACTTAACTAATAGAGCCACAGGTGATGGCTAAGAGGCAACCTATCTCATTCAATTAAAAGTAACAGTTGGCCCCCCTTCCTACAAAATTCATTGATTTCCTACTCCCAAGTGTCAAAGTGTCGCTATGAGGTGACCGAAAGCCATGGTATAGGTTACCAAGCAAAATGTTGAACATCATTAATGGGAAATTTCTAATTTGTGCCTGTTCTAGGTCTCCTTTTCAAAAACGCACATGACCAATGGGAAAAGTAATAAGCCATACCACGAGGAATGACTCATAATGAAGACGGTGGGCGATACTTACCTGCAAAAGACTCAAATGCAATGATAGCCATACTAATGGAGAATTCATTGAAGTTTGAATCAACGAAAACCATCACGTTAACTGAAGCAGCCTATATATATAGAAAAATAAAACAAAATAAGCAATTGTGTGCATAGTGTAAAAATAGCCAATACCGTATAGATCAAAATAATAATATTTCCTGCTAACGCTATGAAGACAGTTTACTTTTAAACGGATCATGTATTGATAAAAAGATCAAAACATTGCATACTACTCCAATAGCCATAAGATAAATGATATCATTAAAATAATAAGAATAATAGGCATGCGATTGCTGCCTATTATTCTTGCTATTTGACAGTGGATTGCAAAATGATATTACTCGTTATGGTAATACATGCAGCTGCTAGATCTCAAATGATATTTATATGCTCCTATAACACATTATTTTATTAATTGCATTTTAAGTCACCTTCAAATTGATTCTAACAGCGTTCCACATAACTCTAAGCCATGGTCTTGATAGGTATTCTAGATTTCCATTATCAAATCTGATATGAGAATAGAAACTCTCAAGGTAACTATAGTATTAATCTTCATTTGACTATTTTACACAACGGAAATTCGGTTTCCAATTTTCGGAGTAAATATGACTACCGTGAATTTCAAGTACGGGTCACAACATCCAATTTAACAGAGACACTTTTTTCCAAACTATGAACTTGGATGAGATATTCTCCCTCTCAATTCTATATCCAATACACGTCCGTTATATACTCAAGTTGTATTGATCTGCTGCTACCTTTATTGATGAGTATTTACCTAGACAGAAGACTTGCCTTCAGGCCTGCAAATTCTTTTTCTCTTGCTATTCAGGATAGGCACATTAATCGATTAGTAACTAACTTACCCTAAAAGGATTTGAACAGCAAAAGGCAGGTAGACTATCAACCAATAAGAAAATGTCACTGCAATAGACATACTGATGTACATCAAGGCATAATAGCCTGCAAAGAATAAATGTATCATATACATGAAAAATGAATCTCACAATTATGTATTCCATATGCACAATTCTTCACTTGAATATCATCATTCCCTTTCACTACATATTTGAATACATTACAAATGCATCAACTCTTTTTCCACTTACCAATCCATGCATAGCTCAGCAATACTCTACAAAAACGAGGCAAAAAGCTGTAAAAACAGCCAATCACAATGCAAATACAATGCACGTGATATGCAGCATCAAACTGTGATACAGAATCCATATTAGTCATTTTGCGTTCGAATAAGAGAAAATCACTTCTCAGTTAAACGAACTCACGCAAAAGACAATCTTGCTATTGTGACGTCAGAAGTCGTTACCATGGAAATCTAGACATTTCAATTTTTGCTTCGAGCGAGGCTATAGTTCGGTCTACGCAAGCAAATGCTGATTATGTTGTCAGTTTCCTGATTGTATTTGATATACCGCATTAGAATGAGAAACAATTATCTAAATGTGGAATACAATCTTTGCTTTTTAGCCAATATTGTAAATTCGGAATAATGATATAGAAGAAACTATATCATGCAATGAGCAAATAAAATGAATCACAGATTATCACAATGCATTCAATTCCCTTTTGGATTTAGCCATAAAACGTATTTTTAAATCGTTTGCTGTATATCAAGTCAGCCACATGAAAGTTAGTTGGTTATGTTATAGTAAACATTGAGTTCATGGGATCAGAGCTAGTCTGAATCAACAGTTACTTTGTAATCGTTCCATGATCTGAGAACAAAAGATACCGTGTCCCTTTCTTCAGTTTTCCTGCACGGTTAAAAACCAATCAAATTGCAAAAAACTATACATCATGCCTGTCATTATTAAATCGTAAATATTCTTTGATATTGTAACAAATTCATAATTATCTACTAATGAATAGCATTATTTTGAAGGCACAGTATAGATAAATATATTGAAATCTCATGATATATGATATTTGACAATTTGTGTCATTGTGACGTTCTGGTTAAAAAATGGTCAGTTTCGAATTTCTTTCAAATGACGTCATAACCCGTACCAGAAACAAAACTAGGCGAGCGACCATTGGAATTTCCTAAAGTTTTGTGTAGATTTGCGTTAGCAAAAGCAATCTCTTTTATTTTTTATCGCTCTCATTGTACTGAATTTATGGCAAAGACTAACATTGGAGTCTACCCAAACTATATACAGCTATGACGGAATGAAAACAAAAAATGATTTTCTTGTAGCTATACCATGAAGAACCCATGAAGAATTATGCCCGAAATACGACGCAGAAATTTCAGTCAAAGTTTTCTCTAATTTGTATGATACTCGAGACAACAGAGAAGACAACGATGTAAATGCTTTAGTTTGATATACGTGTTTGTATTGCAACGCACCAGACATGAATGAAATCTGCATGCGGTATGTGCGTGCGTATAGGATACAACATTTCCCCCTCTCAGGAGAACCTTTTATAGTGTGATTAAGAAGCTAAAATTTATGAGTCCTCGGTTTCAGGTGTAGAGTTCCTGTAGCGTTGTGGTGTTCTTCCTTGAATATCTTGTTAATCATTGTATGAAGCAGCACCCAACATGGTGACAGGACCAGAAATATAATATATAATCGGATATTTGAAGCTATTTTAATAAAAAAAATATAAGCCAAGGTGATTGTAAGTATCCAAAATGCCACGTGGTAATTCTGGTGATTCTGAAGCTTCTGCTGGACCATCAAACGAAGGAAGTATTGGATTTAGATTTGGAAATCTTAAACCACCACACCCTTTATCATTGGCTGAGAACAAAGTTGAAACCTGGAAAATTTTCAAACAAAGGTGGGAAAATTATGTATTGCCAAGCAATCTAGAATCCAAGGGTAATAAGTTTCAGGTTGCTGTATTTGAAAACTGTCTAGCTGATGATGCCCTCTCAATTTGCAATAGTTTTTCATTTCCAACATCAAGAGACAAGAATACAACTAAAGAAATCATTGAAAAATTTGATGAATTTTCCATAGGCCAGATTGATGAAACAATGGAACGATATAATTTCCACAATAGAAAGCAAGGAGAAGATGAGGATTTTGAACAGTTTTTAGCAGATCTGGATTGCTTAGCAAAGACATGCCAATTTTGTGAATTATGTGTAGAATCAATGATCCGTGATCAGATAATAATTGGCATCAAACAAAAAGAAACTCGTGAAGATTTATTAGAAATAAAGAACCTTGACATCAGGTGATGTATAGACATATGCAAGGCTGATCAATCAGCCGCAACACACGCAAAATCTTTAACATCAACAGATACCATAGATAAAATCACAGGCCATCAAAATCAAACAAAAACAAGGTCTCAATTGAAGTGCAAGTTTTGTGGATATCGTCATGAATTTGGAAGAGATCTTTGTCCAGCATACTGTAAAGTGTGTGAAAACTGTGGCAACAAGAACCATTTTGTTAATTGCTGTAAAATGCAAACATCCACGCAACAGAAGAAGAAGAAGACTACAAGCAGAAGGCAAAAATCCAGGACCATTAATCAACTCCAAGAAGAAGACGATTGCTCAAACAACTCTGATTATGAGTGGTGCAATGCAATTTGTAATCAAATACAGAAAAACAAAAAGATGCTAAAGTGCCGAATGTTGGTAGACGGTAGACCTGTAATATTCCAGATACACAATCCAGTTGGCGCCTCTAGAATGAAAGTAACCAACCCCACTAATGAAAAAAAAAATAATCAGCCCCATTCGTAGTATTCAAAGATGGCTGTCAACCAATTCTAGGCTATCAAACGTCATTGCAAATGGGGCTCATAACAGTAGAACATGAGAACTGTGATGTTGTTGCAAATATATCTTCAGACGAAAAGTTTGGTAAGCTGTTCAGTGAAGGCATTGGAGAGTTACTATAGGTACCCAACACCTACAAATGAAAGATGAAACCTAGCCTGTAGTTATACCCAGTCGCAGAGTGCCCATATCAGTTAGACCGAAATTAACAGTGGAACTTGAACGTTAAATCAAATTAGATGTATTATCTCCAATTAAAGAGCCAACACCATAGGTTAGTCAAATTTCGTTTATACCAAAGAAATCAGGAAAAATCAGGATATGTTTAGACCTCACGCTCTCAACAAAGCATTGCTTCCTGAACATTTCACATTACCTGTATTGCACGATGTGCTCCACAATATGTATTTTCAAAAGCAGACTTATCAGCTGGATACTGGCATGTATAGCTAGATAAAGGCTCAAGTATGTTGACTACTCCCAGACTTGTTTCGGACGATACTGTTAGAAGAGAATTCCATTTGGTTTCAACGTGTCATCAGAAATATTTCAACGTAGATTATTAGAGGTATTTAAAGATCTTCCAGATATTGAAATAATCGCAAATGATGTAGTAATACATGGTGCAACAAATGAAAAACAGGATGAACGCTTGAAGCTAATCCTTCAGAGATTTCAAGAAGTAGGTATAAAACTGAATGCCGAGAAAAAGTCCTACAGCATGTCACATGTCAGAGATAACATTTATGGGGCAAAACATATCAAGTGAAGAACTGAGTGCTGATCCTGAAAAATTATCTGCATATGCTCTATGGAACATCCAACTGATAAAAACGAATTGCGAAGATTCATAGGAATGGTGAATTACCTGTCACGTTTTCTCAAGAATTCAACGCAGATCTTAAAGCCACTACAAAATCTCTTGAAAACTGATGTACCCTGGAATTGGTCAAGTGAAGAAGAAATTGCTTTCAAGCTTTTATTACACAGGAGTTAACTATAGCACCTGTCTTGGCATTCTATGATCAAAACAAAAAATTAGTGAAGGAAAATGATGCTTGTGAGTATGGGTTAGGCAGTGCAATGCTTCAAGATGGTCGTCCTATTGCGTATCCAAGCCGAACACTAACTGAATCAGAGCAACACTATGCATAAATTGAGAAAGAAATACTGGCTGTCGTGTTGATCTTGAGAAATTCCATCACTTTACATTTGGTCGTCAAGTTATAATGATTACTGATCACAAGCCTCTTGTTGCCATTAGCATCAAAGCACTATACAAATCTCCCAGAAGACTACAAAACCTACTACTTAGAGTTAAGTTATTCATTTGAACTGGTGTATAAGCCTGTGGAGCCATCATTCCTATGGCTGATGCACTATCACGGTCATTTATTCAAACAACAATTTATGAAAACCCTATGCTAAATAACATTGCACTTCATCCAATGACAAACGCTAGACTTGACCAAGTACGTATTGCAACTGTAAAAGACCCAGCTTTAGAAATACTAGGGAAAGCCATCAGGAGAGGCATCCAATAAAACAGATCTTCCATCAGCAGCAAGTCTATTTCATAGCTACCGTGACGAACTGACCATCCAAGATGGTATAAGTTATCGAGGAGAGCGCATTGTGATTCGTGGCATGCGAAAGGTAATGAAGGAGAAAGTTCATGCTGGCCACCTGGGTATCAACTCCTGTCTACGTCGTGCAAAGGAACTTATTTTCTGGCCTCGAATGTCGTCTGAAATCAGGCAATTCATTGAATCGTGTGCAACATGTGCATCTTATTCTGACAAAAAAACAAAAGAGCCAGTTATAAATACTGAAATACCATCAGCTCCGTGGAAGAAAATTGCATCAGATCTATTCTCCTGGAAAGACAGAGATTACCTTATTACAGTGGATTGCTATAGCAACTTATCTGAAATCGATCGTATGCATGACACAACAGCAAAAATGTTGGTAGCTAAAACAAAGTCACACTGTGCTCAATATGGCATCCCTGAGATGATTGTTTCAGACTATGGGTCTCAATACACTTCAAAAACATTTAAAGAATTTCAAAACACATGGAGATTCTCACACGAAAGAGTAGCCCTGGTAACAAACGTGCAAATGGGACAGCTGAGTCAGCTGTCAAGATTGCAAAACGACTAATGAGAAAATGTAAGGTTTTAGGTCAAGATCCATTTCTTGGACTCCTTAACATACGAAACTCACCGACTGCTAACATGAATTCGAGCCCAGCACAAAGGCTCTTGGGTCGTAGAACGCAAACTGCTGTTCCTACGGCAGCTCAACGATTGGAACATCGGCCTCCAAATCCTACCACAGAAGCTGCTGCCAAACAGATGAAAAACCTTAAAGCCTCAAAATCAACCGGGAATAGCCTCCCTCCTCTCACAGCAGGTGACTATGTTAGAATGCAACCTCTAGAAAATATCAACGAGAATGGAGAGAAGCTGTAGAATCAAAGCAGCTAACTTGTAGGGCATATGAAGTCACAATCCCCGCAGGGCAACGATATGGGCGCATCAGGTACCATCTAAAAAGCAAAATTTCCAACTCATTCCTTTCCAAGCTTTGAAAGTGAATCTCAATCACAGAAGATGGTAGAAAATCAAGAGAATACCACATTTCAGCACTACAAGACTGGTTAATATGAACGTATTGTTGAGCTTCCAACTCGATACACTCAATAATCAAGAATCACAGCTTCCCAAGTGACAAGCAAAGAAATAAAGTGGACAAAAATAATGTGTAGAGATGTGAGTTAACAATTAAAATTGACAAGACAATAATGCATTAATATTCCGTTATAGAGCAAAGACAATACAAAAGCATAACCAGAGTAATAGTAGTTTATGTAAAATCAGTCATAACATTTGTGAAAACGCCCACTAGGGATGATATATTTCATTTGGTTATAGTTTGTTTAATAACTAGAAAGAGGAGGATGTTCAGTGAGACTACATGAGAAGGAGGCCACAATGCCAATGTCTCTCCAGCAATATGGCCTACTAGAAACCTGAGTTGTATTTCATGTGTCCTCTCTTTCCTTGAATACCTTGTTAATCATTGTATGCAGCAGCACCCAATAGGTTATATAATATTCGAATGCGGCTTCCAGTCCAGACGCGTTTTTTTCAAGTTCCTGGTTATTTAATATTATTTGCTATTTTATTATTGTTTTATGAAAATAATTTTGTTCAGGATTATTTCATTTTGATCTATAGTTTTCTCGATTTAATTATATTATATTCTATATTCAGTTAGCGTTCAATTTATTAAGAATTATACATGAAGACGTTTTCTATTTAGAGAAACTTCGGGAGAAATCAAGTTAGAAGATAGTAAGGTTTATGCTTAGCTGATATGGAATGACTTGTTCTGGCAGCTTAAATATTGGAGACTTTATTGGTTCATATCAAGTTTGATTTGGATTCAACATTTCAATTCTCAGAGATTTCAAAATTTCATAGAATTTATCAAGATTTTACAGCAAATTCTCATTTTTTTCCGTGGTTTGGCAGTTTAGAAATTACAGACGCTTCGCTCGATGGTCAAGTAATAGAACGTTCTAAAATTTAATTTAATTCCAGCATTCTTATTTCGAACATCTTCTTCTACAATGAATGTTCGAAACATATTATCGAGACGTTTGGTTTTACATCTTTTCTTCATTAGTTTATTAAACTGCAAAGAAGATGGAAACTATCACTTGAAAGTTGCATCATTTTATATAGTTAATAATTTGCATATTAGCACAGCCTCGTCAGTTGGTAATTCAAAACTATCTCTTAGATTGCGATCATTGCGATCAATCGAGAGTCATATGGATGGTAAGAAAATTCGATCATTAATTGATATTGGAAAACTATCACTCTTGGCATGGTGTCTATTAATACTTGCAGGTGATATTGAATCTAACCCTGGACCCACAATCGATAATTGTAATACATGCGAAAGGGTATGCACTGATCAAATCTCTGTGAGATGCAATAAGTGTACACATTTTTCTCAACCTTCAGTAACAATCAAAAGAGGATTAAAAATAGCACATATAAATATTAATCACCTAATCAACAAAGTCCACAATATCAAAGAGTTACTAACTAGATTTAACTTCGACATTATCACTATTTCTGAAACCTGGCTGAATCAAAACATAATGGACAGCGAAGTGGCAATTGATGGCTATTATATTGCTAGAAAAGACAGAGCAGTTACAAATTCTACAAAATCTTGTGGTGGAGGGACTTTAGCTTATGTAAGAAAATCTATACCATTTGTTGTTAAGGACGAATTCCAATCTATCAACTCTGAATGTCTTTGGATTAAAATCAATCGAAATCATTGTAAACCTTTATATATTTGTACTGTTTACAGACCAGAAGAATACAAAGTAGATGAATTCATTATTGACCTCGAAGATAGCATCAACAAAATACCGAATCTTGACAAGTCTGAATTCTGCCTCCTTGGGGATTTTAATATCGATTACCTGAACAAAAAGGCAAGCTCGTTCAAAAAAATGGAAAACTTTTCATTATCCTATGGCCTATATCAGCTTGTAAAGTCTGCAACCAGAATTTCACAATTTTCTCGCACATCAATTGATTTAATATATGTAAATCATAAAAGCCGTGTTATGCAATCTGATGTAATCCATACGGGGATGAGTGATCATTCACTCGTATTTTACGTTCTTAAATCTGGTGTTCCAAAAACTACGCCTAAAACGATTGAATATAGGTCCTTCAAAAAGTACGATAAAGATATGTTTCTAGAAGATTTAAATGGTGTACCATGGAATTACATTGATGATGCTGATGGTGTTAATGATGCAATATTATTATGGAGCAAAATGTTTTCCGCTGTTGCTGATTTCCACGCTCCTATTAAACGCATGCGAATTAAAGGTAACCCGTGCCCGTGGATGACCTCTGAGCTTTCATCATTAATTTTGAAACGCGATTACCATCATAGAAAAGCTGTCCATTCGAATTCCAGTAATCATTGGCAAGCATTTCGGGAACTTAGAAATATAGTCAACACTAAAGTTAAATCACTCAAGTCAAATTATTTCATAAAATTAATTGAGAATTCCAAAGGCAATTCAACAGAAATGTGGAAATCGCTAAAACATATATTCCCGCAAAAGGGTACTAGTGATGGATCTGAACCCGCAAGTTTAATCCAAGATAACGTCGTTTTATCAAATCCTGAAGATATAGCAAACTGTTTGAACAATTTCTTTACCACCATTGGACAGAAGCTTGCTACTCTTTTTACATCACCAAATAAAGCACCGATTTCAGTTCAACTAAATTCTCACAAACCAGCATTTACAATACAATGTGTCGAAGAAAGCTACATTCGAAAGCAATTAAGTAGACTTAAAACACACAAAGCAGTTGGTCTCGATAAAATTAGCACAAGACTTCTCAAAGATTCTTCTATAATTATTGCACCTATTGTTACAAAGTTGATAAATTTATCCATTTCTAAAGCAGAGTTCCCTACTTTATGGAAATGTGCAAAAGTCGTTGCACTATTCAAATCTGGTAATAAAATGGA
>JANVCG010028595.1:0-10996 GCA_025505365.1 Haliclystus inabai | reverse complement strand
AGTCATTACAATAAACCTTGAACTGCACTCTTTATAAAACTACAAATTAAAACTGCACTTTGTGTTTACAAAGATGTGGTTCCTGAAATACACCATTCAGAAGTATCTATATTTTCCTCACGGTATTGATTTTGCTCAATGCCGTAGACGCGAAGCTATTTCTGGTAATAAATAGACTAAAAATCTAATATTCATGTTTGCTAATATGAGTTCAAGACAATAGGATTATTACGATATTTTTGAAATTGCCTGATGATCGATTCGTCATAAAATTCAGCCTATAGAGAGTCTAGACTTCTGATTTTTTTATTTATGAGTATATTGCCAAGAAAATGGCTCTTTTCCATCACAAATAATTTTTAAAATCCGCAGCAGTAGCCGAGCTTTGAAATGGAATGGGTAATACAATAAGCGTGATGCACATTAGCACATCTAAGTGGAGCATATTTCACTGATGCTTTTCAGTAATGGTTTTCAATAGGATTCTGATGATTAGATGATACATGAAAACTAATATGTCAGATCATATTTTTTAATACCCGTTCGAATTACTTCATTATATACATCTGCCACCGAAGTAAAAATCTAGGTAAAATTTTGACGAATTTGTGTTAAAAAAATTATCACAGGATAGGATCAGATTTGTTGTTCGACAGAAAAACAAACACATTTACTTGCATAGTAGCATGGAACTGGCTTAATGATTGATAAATAGATTTCAGTTTGTTAGTAGTGGATTTATAAACGTTACATTAAAGAGTCTAAAATGACCAGCAGCCTGGGGCTAGATTTCGAACTCGATTTCATGAAGTGACGTCGAATCTATTGTTTCCCCAACTATTAACAATTCCATTTCCGGAATAGAGCGTCATCACGTCAGCCGTGTTCACAACAATAACAATACGAAGGCTGCTGGTCATTTTAGACTCTTTAAATGTAATGAGTACATCACAGTATCGATGTTAGATTCCTTTGAATTAAAATTGCGAAAGTAAAATATGATTATCGCCTGATTCCAAGAGTTGATTCCGTCTGTTTCCGTAATCGGTGTTTGAACTTCATTACAAGAGCGAAGCGCTTTAGGAAAATGCAAAAGCTCACTGAGACTACACGCGCTATAGCCTGCGTCACAGATCAGACGATTTTGAGAATGTCAGGGTCTTTGTAATACGTTTGAATTCTCATTTCTTTGGTGCGTCACTGAAACGTATGAATTATAAATTATTGTTACAGCTCGAAACTGAGACAGCAAAAACATAATTAGAATATTTCACTTTGAAATATTAACTTACTATGGGGATGCCTTGTTTGTATTTTTTTTATTTACATGACGCATTCAAAATTTGATTAATTTGAATTGAGGCGCATAAATTATTCTCAAAAAACCAGGAACACTAAACTGGGAAGGAGGGCGTCCTACACAGACCCTAACATTCTTGAAATGGTTTGGTCTTTGATGCAGGCTATAAAACTCTCCACAAACGGCGAGCTCTGTCCACAAATTTTAAAAATGTTTCTTGTATATAGCTACTCACAGCAGGTAGCACTAGTGAAATTAAGAATAATGTTTGAATATTTAATAAAGTATACGTATAATGAAGAATTTATGGAGTTCTTCTTGAAAGAGATTGACATTAAAATGCTATTTTTTTTAGACATCATCAGTGACCAACATAAAGGAGCTTATAGTAGCAGCGCAGAAGTTGTATAACATAAGTTTGAAAGCAATGTACTACCACAATTATTTGAACAAAACACTCCAGCTTATACAGTTAGCAAATAACATGGATTGGGAAACAACGAAAGGGAAATACCTTTCACATTTCATACTTGTAAGTTTCACTATTCGAAATTAACTCTATATATATATCGAAAATAGTTTTCTGAAGTATTATCTATACTGAAATGCTAATCTTAAGGCTGGGGCAAACGCTGCGATTTTTCCATCCAACATCATCCGACTTTGTCGTAGGGAAAGTTTGTACAATGTTGTATGCATAGGCAAACGACATGTCAGCAAAACGGAAATTGTTATCCAACTATTTTCTACGAAATGGTAAAATCAGGGACATGCTGTAACACATGTGAAATTTTTGCTGGTGTGCCTGCGTAGAAACTGGGGTGACACGAATTTAGAAAGGTCAAGCTATCAATATTGCTTGTCATATATCCAACATCGTCCAACATCAGAAATGTTTTTGAATTGAATCAAAAACCATCCAACATCATGCGACAAACGTACAACGCATCCAACATCGTCGAACACCATGCAACAAGTGGGGGGGCAAATGACAAGATTTTATCACATACAACAAAGTCGGATGATGTTGGATAGAAAAGTCGCAAAGTTTCCCCCAGCCTTTAGCTGTTGACATACTTTTGATTCTAGATTTAATCCAACGGCTATAGTTTATCGCATTTCTTGCAAAAATGTAAGGAAATTTCCAACTTGGTAGATAAACGGTGAAGTGATAGTGTATGAAATATTTGAATGAGATGTTTTCAATCTTTGATTGCTAAATCCCATTCAAATCTTCAGAGTCTGAAAGTTTGTATTAGGGATTCACCGATGGACCTTCATGGGGTGTTTAAGTTCTAAAGAGTAAGTTTGATGTTATGAGAAAATTTTTTTGATATCATTCCTAAATTGACAAATTGGGAGGAACTTTTGGGCTAAAATAGATCGAATTCTATTTGTTTACCATTCAAAATTTATAATTTGAGAAATCTAATTTTCTCTTTCGCAATCGTATCATCAAACCTCCTCACAAAGCCGCTAAACAGCAGTGATCATGCAACTTCTGCGGAGGGAAATATGTATATGATTCTTTTGGAAATGCATTAAAATTATTCCTTAACACACAGAGCATTCATTTAGCTTACCACTTATTTATATTTCTACTTTACAGTTAATTGATAAAATTGTTGTTGAAGAAAAAGTGATGTGCAATACAACTGAAGATCACGTAAGATGCTATATTAGCAGAGCTATGGTTTCCGTATCTTGAGAAATATTCAAGTCTCCTCTGCCTGTATTCTGAATTTACATCAAATTTGTTTGCTTGCGGTACTCTTGATCGATTACTGAGATGTAGTCCGAAACCACTTACATGAGATTAACACCACCAGGATTATTTGAGCTCTTTTCTTATACAATTTCTTAAACTACCTGTGTTTTGGTTAGGTTTTGAAATTTCAGGATGTTCCTCAGATGTTAATTTTCACATATTCATAGAATTTCATTCCCGCCTATAAGGTTTCCAATGTATAAGCATGTTTTATCCTATTTTTCATGTTTTGCTTAGGAAACAAAGTCTCGTATTGCAAATATTGTCAGAAATTTTACTATTGCAAATGTGGTGTCGAGACAAACAGTCCAAGCACGTCTGTGAGTGAAAATTTTTGACTCGATATGACTCTAGATTTTTCTAAAAGGATTTTTCTGCAAGGTTTCTCAATATAGAAATTTGAATAATTGCTCACAATACAAACATACTTCGGGAAGGGTTTGAAACATGAGTCTTTCAAATACTAATCATATTAGCTGTTTAGTAAATACTTTTACCAAAAAGGCCTTCAAGAAGAATGTGAAATATTTCTCAAAGAAAAGATATGTTATAAGCAAGAAATTGTCTTTACATATTTGCATTTCAAACGTACACAATGCACAAAATGATAACGTTGGTGAATAAAATTTCTTATAACCTTGTTTCTAGAGTTGTAATTTCAAAATCATTTGAATAAGAGGTATTCTGAAATCATTTGTCAAAATTGGAAAGCCGATTTCAAGTACCACAAATGTGTACTGAGTGATTGAACGAGGGCTTGCTCGAAAAAATCAAATGAATCAAAATTTTGAGAATTGGAATCTATTTGAAATATATTTTAGAATGCTCAAACTTAGTATAGCATAGAACCTTCTGGAAGGCAAGTATGCGCTATACATAAGAGGTATAGTTTCGATCGTTGAAACGTTATAGCTCTGCATAAAAGACCCGCGGACCATGAATTTTGTATCTGAGATAAAGTATATTGGAAGAAGAGATTGTTCAAGGATGAGAATTATACCAATAAAATTTTTATCAGACTGTTTATGAAAGCATATCTTACATACTACATATAATTTTAGAAGAAAAGAAAGGATAAGCTATTGTTTGATCTTGCAATTTGACTGGTTATTGCTTTGTGCCACTATCTCAAGACAGCAAGGTGCGAAAATGAAGGAAGCCAACAAGATAATGTAGACGCTACATTTCTAGAGGAAAAAAACACTTCAAATATTATTCACAAGTTTGATTCGATTTTTATCAGTCAGCATTGTACGAGATTATCTGAATCGAGAAACATTAGCTCTGCAAGATTCGACATCGTAGCTGTGCCGCACGATTTTCATACATGCTTAGGCGAGCAATTCTTCATCTAAAATATGAATGCTAGCTTTGGGAATTCAAAATATCTGCTCTTTTTCCTTGAATTTATATCTCAGGCACAAAATAAAGCTATGCTATTTTATTTATAAAACAGTCATATCTTACATTATAATAAAAAATCTTTGTTGACCAAGGTATGGCATGGTCTTTCTATTTATTCAAAAATGATGGCCTCAGAAACGAATTTCATGACATAATATAGAGAGAACTTAGAGGCTTATCGGCTGGAAAATAGCAATTTGCAGGAAGAGAAAGACGCATGAATATATATACGGAGCAGAAATTGAATTGGATTTTTCGTGGGTTTAAATGAATTTTAGCCAATAATCATTCTATATGAGCTATGTTCTTATAGAAAAACGAAAATTTTAAGGAGGAAATGAGAAAGCATTAACAAATCACGCGCCACCAATCCCCTTTTTGATACTGCTTATCATCATTATAACATTCAAGTGTTACACATTTTCTATATTAAACAATATTCCTCATCATTTTCCCCGAATCTTTTCCAATACGTTCATGAGATTTCAAATTTCCGATCCTTTTTGGAGGACTCCCTTTTCTACCAATTAACTATTGGTCTATATATGTCTTCTTTTCATTGTTAAAATGCAAAGTGAAATTAACTCAATCTCAATGATATCTATGCATCATAATCACAAATGTGAAATTCATATTTTATCACTTCCATCATATATCATTCCAACATGATTCTTATTCACTAAATTGATAACCTGTTTAGAAAACCGGACGGAGGAGAAGGAATCATCAGCTTAACCGCATACCCATATGATCTAGAACTTGATCTGGAATCACTTTGGAATAAATTGCAAAATAATAAGGTATGATTAAACTTGTACCATTTAAGCATTAATTTGAACATTTTTTATACAACTGCAATGCTACATAACAACCAAATGATGTAAACAGTTTGTTGGGAGTACTATTCTGCAGAGTAGATTAGAGTACGTTGTTGATTTTACTTAAACCTTTGACACAAATGAAGAGAGCTCCTCGAGCACATTTTAAGATTTCATTGCTATTATCTCGCTGTTTCAACTAACCTAACGTTAGTACTCTAAAGCCAAAGACGTGTGACTTGATCATTTTTGTCCTTATACTTTTGCATCTCATATCTATAGCAAACACATACAATAGGAGGCTACTTACATGGGCGATAACATGATAAATAGTGTGCCATGTAAATGGCATATTTGAAACTGTTGTTTCTGTTATAGCTATCATTTGATTGTAACTAGTATTGTTGGTATTGATTTTAAAACTTTAATTACACTTATGCAATATGGAACGGGTAAGAGGAGCGATGCCTAGTGAGACACAAGAAATGCGTAATAAAATCACGAGCCGTGGCGAGTGATTTTTAGCTTTTCGCCTGTCTCGCAGCACCTCGAGTGTTAATAGAACGCCATACAGCCCGTATTACCAAGTTGCATATCGCATTTAATAATATATAAACTACAAATTATGAATAAATTTGGTTTCAAAAATCCAATTTTTTGTGTTGGTCCTGTATTTACAAATCCCTCTTGCGGTCTGTATAGGATTCGATTGAGTCGAATCACGTCAGCATCACAGCACTGAATTACAATACGTAACGTCAATCAAACATGAATAGAATGGTTAGAATCTTACACTGTCATAGAATGTATAGCCCCAAAACTAATCTTTGTAGCCTCGAAACTAATCTGTATAGTTTTTTCAAATTAGCTTTTGACCAACCAGAAGTCAAGAAAACATTCCATAAATTTATAATTAGCTACATGGAGAACACAACTACGATTACAGCACAATGTTTTCTGCTGTTTTTCATATTGAATAATATCATACGATGAGGCTTGGAATACAAATTTCACGTTTTAGCAGAGTTATAATAGAATATTTCGTGAAATTCTTCAAAATTGAGAATGACGATCGATTGTCAAGTGATTTGATTTTGACAGTTCTAGTAACTTTTATCAATTGACAAAGTAACTAGAAAATCTTTCGTTATTCTACTTCACTATATATGCACAATATTATCAAATTTATATCATTCTATAAACTTGCTCACTAACCAGGAGGAACCTATTCTTTAAATTGAATTTGAGAGTGCTCAATTGTTTCCCTTTTTCAGAAATTTTCGAAAGAAAATATACAAAGCTTCGAAGAGACACCGGTAATAATTATGCATACAATAACAACATGATGCCCACCTTCTTTCCTAAATCCGTTTACACTTCTTTTCTCTATATTTATAGTTCATTCTAGATTATTCTTATAGTGGTGCTTTCTAGAGCTATACGACACTAAAAGTCAATTGCTAGATATTTAGCTACAAGTTATGTATCAAGAAAGCTGCATAGGGGCCTTGATTTACTTCAAATCCTTTGAACGGGGTGTGCCATTTTTACAATCTCCTCCAAAAATCTCCTCACAAAATGGACAAAGTAGAAACAGCAAATGTGATGGCATTCACACGTTTCCGCTCAAGGTGCCTTTCCTCATAATTCAAATTACAATAACACAGAAAATGAGAATACTTTATCAGAGTTTGTAAAATAATTTTAATTAAAACAGTAGCCTCAGTAGTTCCAAATGTTACACATTGATATCGGTTGTCAGTGCACAATTTGGAAAAAGTCGGCAGGGTATAAATTAATGAAACAAAATTTCTAAATCGGATAACAAGTGCCCAACTTTAGTGGAAAGAGTAAATGACAGTGAAGCGAGTAATAAATTATTTAATCTTCAAACAAAAGGGATGATTATTGAAATGTGGATATGTCCACTTCGTCGACATTGTGTACATTTATGTTTAGAAAATATTGAATTAGCTATTTCATCTCTTTGTAGATCAAAAACGATTTAAGCAATGCAATGTCTGTTCGAAATAGTTTAGTTCATAGTTTCCATTTTTGGGTTGTTAGATTAATACTAATTATTGTATTAAGCTCAGATCAAAAGAATTGTGTTTCAGCCTTCCTGCGGCCTCGGGCATGAAATTCGAGCTTGATGCAATGGCGTGTTGAGCGGATTTCTGTTCAAAATCTGCATAAAAATCTCGTTTGATGACGTCATTTAGAAAAATTTGTAGGTCATCAAGACTTGCGTCTTATTATTATCGAGACAACCAGCCTCAATTTTTATAAAAAAAGGGGAACGGTTTTCCATTTTGTATTCTCTGATATAAACACTTGGGGAGATCAGACCATGAGAAGGCTATAATCATTCGTCTACGGGCTAGCTTGTTGTTTTCTGAGCCTTTTGCATGTTTTATCAAGCACCCAACTGTTTATATAAGAGAATGTAAACGGCGGAACATTATCTATTGATTAAATACACTACAGTAGCACTCTATTCTGTAACAATGACTTTATAAGGCTACATCACAAAATATAAATCCTTTAGAAGCTCACAAATCTGCTTTTCATTGATTTGTTACCGTCAAAAAGAGAGAAATGTGAACATTACACCAAGAGAGAAAGCATCTCTCAAATAAAATTTCGAACAATCATGGTTATGAAAGTAACAAGATTGGATAATAATTATGCTAGACTAGTTATTCAGCAATAATTATATCAAATGCTCAATATTTCGTTAATTCTAACTGTCTTATAATAGTAACACTCAAGCTGCTTCCCAAAAAGAAATTCATGCCTCTTAACTTTCTTCACGCTCTATCGGACATTATTCCTCCAATGTCATGAAGAATTTGGTTTACCAAAATAGCTTGAATCGCATCTTAAATTCGTTACAGTCATCGTTTTACGGGTCACTGACATTGCGATCAGGATCCCCGGATTGAGATTTTAGGTCAAAATAATACACATAAAACTTACAATTTATGCAAAAATATTATACAGAAGAATATATGACATTTCAATTTTATTTACTTACATTAAATGCAAACATATTAATCGCTTAGCGATTTCGAGCGACGAGCGTTGCAAGTTCTTCATATGTTGTTGTGTTTTTTTCTTTGCTAATGGCGAATTAATTTGAACGATGTTAAAGAATAATTGCTTTCATACATTTTAGCAAGGTATCAACAAGTATTGTATCCAGCTCACATGTTATCTGAAAGCCAAAACTTTTATCTTGCTAGTAGAATAGGGCGTAAGATGCTTACTGATAAAATCACCGCTGTACCTCGTAGACAATCTGATTCTTTTACGAATCGTTGTAACTATCGCGCTTTAATCAAAATATGGACCATATGATAGCTATAACGTACATGCACCATTAGCGATTGTGCGAATATGCTACTCATTTTACATTTTGTATAAGCCTCTTTCTTGGACAAAACAGACTCGAAAATTTGGCCAAAGAATATTAGATTAGTTGCCATGCTTCTTTTTGCATTTCGTGTGAAACGGCTGCATTGCTTAATAATTTGATTGTGATTGATCTCGTGGTGCGCATGCCTATTTTCATTTATGTGATATTAACACTAATTAGCAGTAAGGCAAAAATGACAATTGATAAAATCATTCGTTTGTTCTATAAATTCTTGCTACAATGAAGAGAATATGCACAAAATACTTGCGCATACCCAGATTTGAATGGTGCAAAACTTGCAACCGAGATGATTTGATTTGAATATGGGCGGATTGCATTGTCACTAGCAACATGATGTTTCGTGGCCAATATTAAAAGCTTATTTAAGTATAATGTAACTGATCGTGATGCTATTACAAATCATTCACTTACATACTCTCACTGAGTACATTTTACGTTGATTCAGGAAGTTAAATCATTGGTTATGTCATATGAAGAAAGTGAAAGAAGATCGCGGCTGCTTTTGCTTGAAGTCATAACATCTGCTATTTCATTGATTGCTGTTTGTTTTACTTTGGTAATATTTGCACTTCTGAGGTATGCTACTGACTCTAACTTGCATTCATCACCTCATTGAGAACATCAATTTCTATAATGTTCACATAAATCTGTATTCTACCAATTACTTTGTTACCCATTGGAACAAGTGTTTATGCCACAAGTTCATTTTGTTCTACAAATAGAATAATTGGTAATTATGCCAAAAAATAGTTTTGCAAAAAGAAACATCACTGAATGTTGCTCGCAATGGCCATTTTGGTTCCACAGTTTATAGCCACAATGCTAATAAAGCTAGTATTCAAACAAAAATACTTGAATAATAATTTATTCTCAGTAATGGAAACATTTATGATCTTCTCGATAATCTGAAGCATCCAAATATTGAACACTTCCCACAGAGTAGCTGTTATTAAACAACGACATTAGATTAATTCATCCTTGATGTTGTCAATTTACAGAATGCCAAATAGTACACGAATGTTGATACATAAAAATCTTCTGGTGTCTTTTGGGATGTTTTCAGCTATGTTGATTAGTGGTGTAGCTGCATCAATGGAAATGCGAGAGAAGCGGGTACGCATTGCCAAATCGATAGATATATAAAATGTCCACAATATACTTAACATTGCATGGGATTGCTCAACATAATACATCATTAGCTTGATTGAGTAGATCTTCTTCCAATCCCCTTAATGTCTAGCGACTAGACAATCGCAATTTTGATTCTGTCTGGAGATCAAAAGAACCATGAACATTTTAAGTACTCTAATTGGATATTCTGTTTGAAATGTTGCAGTGTATATCTACAGAATGACATTTTGCCTTGACAATCAGATTATTAGTGGCATTCTACATTGCAATATGTTGAATTGAGTGTATGTGGTGGTTGGACTCGAAAGGTTGCATTTGATATATCACTTCACGATAAAGCAACGGGTCATGATTGGCTCATTTTGGGGATTAGAAGTCCAAATATACAATACACGGATATCTATAAGCAGCAATATTTGCTCGATTATCCTCGGAAAAATAGCCAATCAAAAACAAGTAGATATTCTCTTCTGCATTTTGAATTTATTGAAGTAAGTTTTTTCTCCTTCAATAATATCCGAGATCGTTCTTATTTTTATCAGGCTGCCTGCGTTGTGTTTCTCTCATTCTTTTATTACTTCTTACTTGCTGTTTTCACATGGATGCTGCTCGAGGGACTTCATCTTATTATCATTCTGGTTTTGATATTTGAGATGAAGAAGAAGAGACATGGTACGCTTCTGCTAGTAGGATGGGGTAGGTATAGGAGTATTTGAATGGAAAGAACCTTTCATCACTCGTTGAATATGAGTTTTGTTATTTCTTCTATTGTATAACTATTACCGTGTAACGATTAAAATTGTTTCGTAGGTATACCTCTGCTCATCTTGGGTACCCTATGGGCTATTGATTGGAATGCATTTTTGGATAACAAAATGTGAGTATACCTCATAATATTACATTTTTAATTTAATAATTGCAATGTAGATAAGAGCAGTAATGCAAGTCATTGGCTCCATTTAAGGAGAAATAGGGTAACAAAATAGCTCGCAAAATTACTGTTGTAGGAACATTTTGGTTCAAAATCTGTCAAAATCGTCAAGCGACTTGAATTGCAATTTTTTATTTAGCATGTAATTGTTCTATTATTTTGAAAACTTCAGAAACAATGGTCAAATAGATATCTTTTCACTAGT
>JANVCG010028573.1:0-11001 GCA_025505365.1 Haliclystus inabai | reverse complement strand
AAAAAAAATGAAGATAAAATTACTTACTGCTTTCTGAAATGAGGCAACTAAAGCAGCATTGTTTACATTCTGCTTGTAATATTCCCAATCAATTGGTTTTGGCTTTTCCGGTGTGGCAGCCAGGCTGAAACACAGATTGAAAAAATTCATTAGAAATTTAAAACATTGTTGCCAAGTATTAAACAACAAATACAATAGAGCTATAATAGAAATTTCAATTTTACGAATGCAACAAATGTCTGAACTGGTCAGATATCTGGTCACATTTTCAGTAAATTTGAATTTGATGTTCCAGTCGTCAGTTCAGAGAGGAATCACAATATCACATCCAACCAAAAACCAGATCTCTCAGAACAAGAAAGATGATCTGCCATCTGCTGCGATCTTTACAATTAGTATATACCTTCTTGAATACAGTAGCTTCTCATTTCCAAATTTTAATAGAATATGATAAAGATTTGTTGTTGGATTAAAAGCAGAGCAAAATGAACACTTTGCCATTCTGATGTATAGAGTAGAAAATACATGACACATAACTAACATATAAGCTTATATCTAATGGTTCGAAGAATATAGTTACGATTTGTCAAGATATAATCACTGAAATGCTGAATGTTAAATATGACTAAAACATGTGAAACAGTGATAAATGTTAAGATTCATGAACTATGTTGGATTGAAGCGCTGCATTTTGGACAATAGGGGTATCATGTAAGAACACAGAATATTGGTAGAGTAGTCAAGAATATTGAATCTTGCTTTGGAAAATGCAAACTACATATAACATATGCACAACAGCAAAACTCGGATGCTTTGAAGTGGACTTAACCTGCAGCCCTGGTAATTTTTTACTTTATCAAAGTCAAGAAGCTGGAAATTACCAGTTAATTGTTCCGGGGTTTCCCTTTTGTGTTTTTTCTAGTCATTCTTCACTTGTAGTTCTAAGAGATATTTTTCAATTGCATTTGTGCGTTTTTGCAATTGGGATATAGCATGACAAAAATATTTGAACAGAAAAAAATGCTGCAAGTGCACCAATTTTGTCCCTTCAAAAATAATCAGGTGCACTGTTGCCACAGTCTGCAAACTGGACCACAGCCTGGAAGACACAATACAAAATGGTTTCCATATCAGATTAAAAAGTCCTAATCTAGGGCTAATACCCAGATTTGAGCTATAAAATGGATGATCCAGTATGCAAAAGGTAGCGCATTTGGTCCAGTAGTGATCTGAAAGGTTGGCGATTGAGGGAGCAAAGCGACCTAGGGAAGCCGAAGGCTGACAGCCCTGGGCGCCAGGTTGAAAAGAATGGTCCGTCCGTGCGGGGAATGCATTCCCTGCGCAATCTTGAAAGAAATTTCCTGTTCCGCGCATTCTAACATGAAATAGCTGAAATATGCAATGAAATCATATGAATCTGCACAATTTGACCAAATTCTGCACAAATTTACTCTTTTTATGGAAATATTTTAAATTTTCCGCACAATTTCTAGGAGTCAAACACTGCAATCCCGCGCATTTGGTAAACTTTGCAGCTTGGGGCAGCACTTCACGTTTAGTTTCAAACAGTGAAGTAAAATAACCCAATGAAATCAAAATAAACAGAGAGCAATTTGCAATTTACGGGTAAAATTAGGTGCAAGCAAAGTCTTGACATTAGTGAAGGGGAGGCAAAATGAATGAAATCTTCATCTTGGGGCCACAACCGCACCGCACTAGCTAAGCTAGTTGCCTGCCTCTGCAATGCCCAATTGGCTTTTTGCAGACAGGTGGATGATATTATGTTCAAATTTATTTACAGAATTTTTGGTGCATAAATAAGACTTATGTAGCTTGACCCACGTTAGACGGGTTCTACAGATTCATATCCACACAAATTACACAATCACAGATCAGATGTAACTCACTACAATCTGCATCATTATATATTTCAGCATAGTAGTTTCAGTACATTATTCACTCGTGATTTACCTTGCTCTTATGGCATCATATTTATTACGGAATGCATTAAATTCGCTTCTTACTCCATTAGGGAGTTTAGAAGTAACGCTGACAAAATCAATCGCTTTCTTTCCAACTTTCGACGCCATTTTGGCCAAGTGCGAATGAGGATAAAAGACTGGCGACCAGAGCACAGGTCTCTAATTTTTTCCCTACGTTCTACATGCAGACTAGACGGAAACCTGTCTATTACGGCCATTTGGCCGCATGAGGTTTTGCAAACTGCGTGAATTCTTAGATGACATGCCTTCATTAGTTAGGCTAGAATTATTCTTTCGTAACTTTAAATTCATGTATATTATATTATTTCTACAAAAATCACATATCCTTGAATATAGGTCGTTAAAGCTGTGAAACAGAGTCAAGATATTTGATTTGGGATAACTTTGGCTTCAAAAATAGTAATAAAATATTTGATGAGGCCCTTTTTCTTCAACGTTTCAAAAAGCTATGCAAATGTGGAGCTACTATTCAATCAAAATTGATTTCAAGCTTTTACATGAAAATTGTGTCTCGATTAGCTACTGTCAGTGGTCCCTACATTTATTATCCAATTGCCATGGCAAATTGATTTTGGAAAGGCAAATTTCCGATTCTGCCCTCTTTTCAAACAGTAACATTCAGGAACTGGTATCAAACACTTAATCCCCCGTTTTTGCTTCTCTAACAGTAACTGCTTTTACTCCTGAAATGTCAATATTTATATGCAAAATTTTTCAAAATATTTGTGCAAAATGAATTTATATACTCTAAACACATATTTAATACTGATCAATTTTTCAAAGATTGTTTTCAGAATATTGTGAAGTGTGGCAAATAACATTAAATGAGACTATAGAAAGACCTGTTTTATCCACTCATATCTTGCTGTGGTAAGCCAGTGAGCTACTGGTGAAACAATTCATAAGACCTGTTTGTTCCCCACAGTGTTGAATGAATAGACAATGAAAGGGTCTAACTATTTGGGGCGGCAGAGAAAGTCCTATGTCAGGTAACATCCGGTTAGAAAGTGACATTTGGGATCTGGTACGAGCGCACTGCTTTCAAAAATGCGTTCCATTGTCGTGTGGTGAATTTTTCCTGAAAACGCGACTCAAATGAAACCATTCTCTCATAACTCTTCGGTCCTTGGACGACTAACATTGTGTTTTTCTTCACCTCATATCTCTTTAAAATTCTCACAACTCTCAATACATTTTAACAACAAAAACGACTAGCTGCATATTTTGTTGCACCTGCTACAACAGAAAAATATAACTGTCTGACACACATGAGGTTGGAACAAAAATCTGATTTAATGGTTCTCGAAGACATGTCAGCCTCTGAATATCTTAACCAACTATTACAAGATAAAACAACGATTGCAAAAATGCCCAAGATATTCTTGCACGCCGAAAGACTTCTTGATGAAGGTGAGTTTACGAGTTTTTTGTCTACTGATTGAACGCTTGTTTGCGTTGTTTGTGGTTTTTGTCGGTGACTATTCTTTCTCATGGTAGGTCCGTTCGTCAAACAGTTTTCAGATTACCCGTAAGTTTCCCCCGAAATCCTTGAAAGCAGTAATCTAGTCACACTTTCATAGAGATAATTTCCCGTTTATTGTCTCAGAAATATAGGAAGATATGCTTTTGTTTCTTGCGCTACCGTGCGAATCGAAGTAATGCAAATTTTTTATTTTGATCTGCTTGTAATGCAAATATTTCTGTGTTTTTTCGCTTATTTCAAAGATTGATCGGAGGATAAATTAAGCCGCTAGTTTGTAAACGACTTTGGGATCTTGTGAATGCTTTATTCTTTAAAAACTGTATTAAGTTTGCTGTGAGAATGGACGGAAATACTATTGGCTTGGCTGTTGGATTGTAGTGTTTACACTCGCGTTCCTTTCGAGCACCGCGGAAATAGGTAAATTCAACAAAACTTGAAGCGTTGGTAACTATGTAATATCTTTGTTCTGTCTTCGCAAGACGTTTCACACGATATAGGGATAGCCATTTTGACAGCGATGATCATGAAACTGTCTTTATCGATACATTCCTTAAAAAATCCTACAAAATCCTTGATACAAAGCTCAATGCAAAATATTCTGTTTTTCGATCAAGCCAATTTGCCAGATGTCAAGTTTCATGTTGAAACTTTGTAAGCTTTTCAAATAACGATCTGTCGAATTCTAATTCAACTTGCTTCAGATACAATTTCTAATTTTTTCAAAGTATTTTACTGGTTGTATATTAAATTATTACAATATTATCTACATGATGTTGGGAGATTTTTTTGATCTCGCAAACGTCCCCTCAAGGATAATCTCTGTTCTAGTTACCGCGATAAATAATTGATTTGAAAGGCTGTCGTGAAGCAGTTCTAATAGCTTGAAATCTTACACTCGTTCATTAGAAAAGTGTCCTACAATGTTCACTCCTTAGTTTCGTTGTTTGATGTCGTGAATAAGGCGTTTATTTGTTTGATTTCAAAACAATTTTCCGGCGTTTTTGTTGATCTTTTTCTCCCTCTGACCTACGGTCACATGCAAATGCGCTGCAGGAATGGTTGATTTATGGGCGCCTGTAAATTAAAATTTCATGTGAAATTGTTTGAATTTATCACGCCTGAAAAGTAAGGTTAGACATGTCGTTTTATGATGCAACACGAAGGATAACCTGTTTATTCCACAAGTTTTACGTTTTATTGTTGTTTGAATTTCACAATCCCTATTTTCACAAATGGAAAACAATTTTTTCCAATGTAATACATTTCTCGAGTCGTCCTCAGCTATTGATTCCTTTGTGATGAGTTAGTTCACAAATTCAATAGATTTAAAGAATGCTATTTGTTTTCATTTTTCGTTTATTGAAATTAGAAATTTTCAGGTTGAACAACAGCTGAAAATTTGCAGGCAAACTATGGGAGTGGAAATGGGGTATAACAGATGCTTTTTTTCATTAACTTTGAAAAGAGATAGGCTCATTTTTCTATTTATTAAAAATACTTATCGTTTGTAATATTTAAAAATATTTGAATGTTAGGACACCTGCAATCATAAACTATTTGAAATTCTATAAAATTCAAATAACATGATTTGATTACAAAACTATATTTTTTTTATTTCAAACTTCAATACTACATGTAATCCAAAACTTACACAAATAGTTAATTTGTAATTAAAAACAATTCACTGCCAGTGATAGCTTTTTGAAATTATAGATACATTATTTTGTCAGAAAAATCTAAGAACCCTATAATAGGCTATCTTTTAATTTTGTTTTCAATTTGATATCATTCTCATTATCTGGGGCTATTTTTTTAAAATTCTTATTTGTCAAGTCCAAAACTTTATGAAATATAACTTGGGCTACCAATCTGGTTATGTAGGCCTAATGTAATTCAATTAATTTGATAGCGAATCTAGTTTTTCGCTTTGTGACCAGCCATGTGAAAAGGAGATTTCCTCAATTGTATTTCAATTTTTTCTTTTGAAAAATAAGATTCTGCTTGGGTGCTTGATAATGTCTACAAAAACTATTCCCATTTTCCTTTTTTTTTTTCTTTGCATACCATAATGATTCAATCATTTCAAAATAGTAGACCCAATAATAATCAATAATAGAAAGGCTCCAAATAATCATGTCTGCAATATTGCATATTTGATAATAATAGATATCATTTAACTTAGAGTCCCTTCAATCATCAACCATCATAATTTTTACATAATCACTTATGACTCATTAACATGCAGTGTGCGATCATAAATCATTTGTAGATCACAGTCATATAGCTTTTTATTGGTCATTTCTATCCTTTGGAATGTTGAATCAATCAAAATCTGATATTTCCCAAGCCACCAAGGATTTTTTTGTTGCTAATATTCTTTTGTCCAAGCAAACTTCCTTATCTGATTCTCTGAAAGACCCTTGCAGCGCTTCATCAAATCTGCATATTGTTAATGAACAATCATCTTGAAAATCAATTGCAATAATTCCTCAATGCAATTTAATCTTGCAATTCAATAGTTGAAAATATTTTTGTTGTCACAGTTTGGTAAATAACAATACAGCTTTTTCTTTCCAAACACAATATTGTAACTTGTTTTTTGTTTTGTTTTCAGAAATTAATCGTGTAAGAAATGATCTATTTAGTTTTACACCATCACCATTTCTCTTATCGCTACCTAAACCTTCTGGCCCTGTTGTTAAGCTAACCGATAAAGTATATGCACCAGTAAAAGATTACCCAAAGGTAAGATCTTTAATCCAATCTTTGATGACAAAAAATTGTCAATAGTGAGACTAGAGGACTACAAGTGTATTTTGAATTGGGACACGACCATGGAAAGGATCAAAACAATATTTTATCGCTCTTTTTTTTCCCAACATAGTGTCATAATTTGAATGTTAGTCTGCTACATTGAAGCCTGTGTATATCAGCCAGCAATAGGATTGAGGCATAATGACCAACATTTGTAACAAGTGGTTTCTCTGTTTGATGACCTTTATACACAGGTTTCACTGTACCATATTTATGTAATGCATTTTGAATTATGCAATTCATTTGTTGCTCTTTTTAGAGTGGTTTGATTTACATTTTGATTTTTCTCTTTGTTGCAGTTTAATTTTGTTGGAAGAGTAATCGGACCCAGGGGACTCACTCTGCGCCATGTTGAACAAGAAACAGGATGCAAGTTACTTGTTCGTGGAAGAGGTTCAATGAAAGACAAAAAAGTTGTAAGTATCCTCAGTCACTTCATAGCTGAGACTGAAATAGTGTGTGTCAAATGACCTTGTTGACGTTGTTGTGAAGTATGACATTTATAATGTATAGATCATAAAAATTAATCCTGATGAGAAAGTGCTTGATGCATAACTTTGTAACAATTTAGCTCAAGAGGGAAAAGTTTTGACTCAAAATAAATTGAATTAAAAAGCCCTCACATAATAACCTTTCTCCATTTGTTGAAAGCTACGAGTTATATTGGAATTCATTGCTTTTTTACGTCACAAATAGCAAGAATTTAGCAATTACTCCTCATTTGTAGAGGTATGTTTGGATTCCTCTTAATGTGAATTGATAGAATCGATTTTGATACTGAGAGACTCTTAGCTAGCTGATAGGTGATGAAATTAAGATCATGAAAATTAGGCAATATAAATAGTGAGCTTCGATTGAGGGCCGTCTAGTTTTTAATAGTCGCAATATTTTGAATTTTATTAATAGTAGAATTATTGGAATTTTCACATTTTAATCCAATTCCAAGCAAGATCAAACGCAAAGTATTCAAGTGAGATCATCTATATAGAACGATAATGCAAATATTGGATGTTTTGTTGTTGACCTTTTAGGAAGAAGAAAAAAGAGGTCAGCCTAATTATGAGCATTTGGAAGAAGAATTGCATGTTTTGCTGATGGTTGAAGACACAGAAGATCGAGCTAGACTAAAACTAGCGAAAGCAGTAGAAGAAGTACAAGTGCTGATGCAACCGCCAACGGTAAGTAGCATAAAATAATCGAACAGTAATTTCTTTTGTCAGGTATTTAAAGTCGAGGTATACACTAGGGCCTGCATTCGATTGGATTGAGCTCTTGTAATCCAAATATTCAAAAAGATTTGAATTCGATCTAAATGGATTCAGTCCAAAAAAATCTGAACATTTCGAAATTTGAATCTGAAATTCAATCTGAATAAATTATATTTTGCTAAATACAATGGGATCTGAGTTGCTGCTTATTGCTTAATTCATTTCCGATAACTTTATTTTCAATTTTTCATTTCTTTTATCAATCTTCCATTCTATAGGATGAAAGTGACGATGAAATCAAAAAGAAGCAATTACAAGATCTAGCAATTTTAAATGGTACCTATCGCCCTGAAGGCACTCAGAATTTCCCACAGTCGCCATCAAGCATTGGCCGAAACGGTATGTAGAAGATTTTTAATAGTTTACTAAAAGTATACTGTAGCACTTGACAAGTATGCCCATTTAAATGTTAATGTCTGTCAAATCAAGTTTGCAGTATTTTTGGTGACCCTTTTTAACAGGTGGTCAATAATAAAGGTTAATATGATCTCTTATGATGTTTTGAGACCAAATATCCAGTGCTCGTAGCTAATATAAATAAACACAAACTCGAATCAAAATCGAATGAAGTGAGCATTTTTGTGAAAGAGCATAATTTTGGATGACAATTGTGAAAGCTGGTCTTTTAGACATGTGAGAAGAGGCTAGTCAAGGATGACAATAAGTACACTATCCCCTGCAGAAAATTGGAAGAGTCTGAAATGACTAACAACCTTTATATGTCATGATGCTAACAGGGCTTGAGTGATGCTCTCCATTCTGGAGGTTGCATTGTTATTAATCAAACAAACAAAAGACTCCATGCTATACCATGGAATCTGGCCCCAGATTTCAAACCTTTTCCAAACAAGGTTGCTGGCCATTTTAAACTCTTAGAGCTATCGGGTTTTTTGAGAAAAAATTGAATCCATTGGCTGATTTGAAACTCATCTCGCTTGAAAATCGTGAATGCTTTATCGATGTATCTACAAAACAATACTATGCTGAAACAGCTGCACATTCTGAACTCTTTAAGACACAATATCCGGTCGTCCTAGCATTTTGAGATGGACTCAAACATGTACTTGAAAAAAATGTGAACATCCCTTCCGTTGTCTTTCCAGTTCATCAAAACGGTGGCATTCTTAGCAGCCCTATCCCACCACCACTTCTGGCCAGCTACTCCATGAGAACACCAGGTGAGGGAGAATTCTTAGCCTATCGTTTATGCGATTTACAACTGATGCCACTTATCCCAAGTGCAAACTAACAACAACAATAATTAGAACATATTATTGACATTGTATATTTAACCCACTAATTATGTTACATAATTAATACCCTATATAGGACTTTAGATAATTAACTTATGAATAATTTAGGCATTTCATATTCTTTCTTCTGCTGAATATATTTTATCTTATTTATTTTTACATAATTTATGTACATGCAGATTAATACATGTAGTAATTTTGCTGGGCAAAATGATTTATCCGATTTAATTTACTAACTTGGCCTTCTATGCTTTTGCTTACTATTTCATTTATTCATTCATCAAACTTAAATTAATTAGATTAAGTTAAGTATTTAGAATGATATGTATAATAGATATATTTTATTTAGAAATATTGAATATTTATCTTGAAATAAAGGTATGTGTAAATAAATTGTATAAAAATCTAGCATCCTGTTTACTGTCATTCGTAACTAGAGAAGCATGCTTGTGATTTGTGAAACTCAAATGGAACCTCCATGTGTATAGTGTTTATCTTTAAGAATCTATATTTGAGTATGCAAAGAAAGCTAAGCCACGACTCACACTGTAAGGGATCTG
The DNA here is from genome assembly GCA_025505365.1 of Haliclystus inabai. Classification (NCBI taxonomy): domain Eukaryota; kingdom Metazoa; phylum Cnidaria; class Staurozoa; order Stauromedusae; family Haliclystidae; genus Haliclystus; species Haliclystus inabai. Next base: position 1,620 of record JANVCG010028573.1, on the reverse strand, counting down.
TAAACAGAGTCTTTCGTAAAACACACAGATATTTATAAATGCAATTGAAAGATAAGTTTTTGAATTAGACATCTTCCATAAAAGGGAATGTCAAGTATCTTTTGCACTTTGATATAATCTCTGCAAAATAATATAGTACAACTTTGAAAACTTTGTGCTATGGTTTCTACATTTATTGCTGAAACAGTTCAGTATATTGCTTACCTATGATAAATCTGTTTGAAGGTGACTACGCCAAAAATGCTCTATTGTATTGAAAATATAAATTTATAAGTTACATTGAATCAATTTTTATCCATAAGAATCACAAATGCTATTTTCAAGCGATTTATTACACGAAACAATGTGGAATTTTGTATCCCTTTGTTAAAGGCCACATAACATCATTGACCGCCTGAAACAGGTTTTTTTTAATAAGCAAAATAATGACTTAAAGGATCTTTCGAGTAGCTAGATTCTTTTAAAGTTAAGTGCTTCTTCATCTCGACAAATGTCTTTATTTGATCATAAAGCGAAAAATATGTAAATATTTTCCTTGAATTACTGATGCATTTTTATAACATCTTTCATCAATTTCGGAAAGGAATACAGTGGAATGTAAATCTTTTTTTAGGTTAAATTCCCTAGGGAATTAATTGCTTTTGTTTTAAGCTTTTGAAATAGGCAACTGCTTATGCAAGACTTTTGTTTAATTCCATAATTGAATCATACATGATTGAAGAATATAAATAGATAGTTGTTTTATTATTTATGTAAACTTGTTTTCAAAATATTTAGGGTTTGAGGTAAAAATAGAATAGATGCTCAAGGCTTTGCGATTTTTCCATGTATCTTGAAATTTCAACGTTCAGTATGATTATATATTAGAAATTATTCTGCAAAGTAATATTAATATTATTATATGCAAAGTAGCTTCGTTTGATAAAATTTCCCATAATATCAATACGTATTGTATGTTTGATTTGTATTGTATTAGCGCATTTCATGGCAAAAAGCTAACTTCAAAATGTAATAATTCGAAATACCTTCTTTGTTTTCATAATAAATTGAGTATTTGCAAAGGATAGTCATAATTATTTTTTAATATTGAAATTAAGCCACTACAATGGCTATACATTATTTATAATTAGCCTATATTTCTTTCTTACCTTAACAAAATAGCATCAATTCTATGAGCAATATTGAACGTAACGCTTTAGAGCAAATGTTTTTACTGTAACCTTTTTGGTTTGTCGCTAACACGCTCCAGATACACTTTTTAATGCAAAAACTATCACGTGTAGACGTATTTTTGCATTTAACTGCTAAAAACGCACAAGACGTATCAATTTTGAGCTATACTGAAATGCTGTAGCTGTATTTTGATTGCAAAAATTGCTAAATTAAATTTGCCTTTATTTTCCTGGCTAAAAGCCTGTTTTTCTCAATCTTTGATAGCTTGCCAATATACACAGGTATCACCGTAGTATAATTCAATAATTTTCATCTTATTTTGTTTTCAGTGTCTGGTGCTACATTAGCAGGTGTGTATCCAATCGAGGCTTATTCCCACCGACCAACTTCAATATTTGATTTCCATTCTTGTCTTGATCAATCTGTTATTGGAAGCAAACGATAACC
>JANVCG010028562.1:0-11004 GCA_025505365.1 Haliclystus inabai | reverse complement strand
TACTAAGATTGGGATATAGCTCATGTTTTTATATTGGTCATCCTGCCCTATCCCCTACGAGATGACAACACATCAGTTCAAAATAATGCCCCCTTTTGTCGTCTGGTTTGCAACCTTCAATATTGTGAGTCATTCTGATCAATGCTGGTTTTATAGTGTTGTCTTACCTGAAAGCAGCAGTGGCGAATAGATGATTGACGGACGGGTCGACATCTGCTTTGTATCCAGTGTAAGGAGGGATGTGATGATTTCCACCAAATAAAGAAGGGAGATACTCGTTGTAAGATATAGCTTGAAGCTCAGCGATGACAAACCTACGCGCATATTGGAAGATTTCTTCATCAGTTGCCTAAATGAGAGATCAACAGAATATATGTCTGACAGAAATACAAATTAGAAGAGGGACAGTGATTGATGAGGTGGTCTAACATACATACCATTGGATGGTCTTTCATGTATTCCTCACAAAGTCGGTTGTGTTCTCTCACAAACAAAGAATGAATAGCCATCAAACCAGGTTGAACATTGACTCTCACATCACCAGCCATATAGAGATGTTTCACGTCTTTCTTCAGATGATTAGCGATGGGAATGCCATCAACGTTTTTCTACACAAAAATAAAAACGTCAAGTAAATGTGACGAGAAAGGGGAAATGGGTTCCCATTGGTTTGCATTATAGCGAGGGGTTGAATTACTGTAGAATGTAACCTACCGGTAGAATGCCATCGGTCCCTTGTTTCAATTTGCCATTTTTGTGCAGTCTCAGCACCTGACTGCGCTCGTAGCTTGACCCGTAAACATTTCCACCGTCAATGTAAGATGTGATTACGTTCAATTGTTCACGGGGTAGACCATTTGGATAGACAGCGGAACATCTGTAAGAAGCAATAGGATTTGTGTTGATATAAATTGTTATCAAAGCCTGCTATGAACTACCATATTACTTTTACGTATGCACTTCCAAATTCTAGTTTTATTGATACACAATTCGATCGCACTTGAATACATCTTTTCAAAGAGAAAAAGATTGTCATCACTTGATTGTAACGAAGTATGGTGCATTAAAAGCTTGGCTTATTGCCCAAAAATCAAATCGTTATCAGATGCTAGTCAGCTAAGTATCGTTGATCATAGCAATTTGGATAAAGGTAATAAAACATGTTTCATTAAGATCAATGATGGTGCAAATAATACACTCATTTAAATGTCGTTATTATTACACGTCTAAGCATGAGTCAACTTACTTGTTGTAAACAGATCTAATGAATGTGAGATATTTGTTGCCTGAATGCATTGGATCGAAATACGTATCTCCCTGCATGGTAAAGATAAGATGCATAATGAAAAAATTAATCTGATTCGGTTTCAACATACATTCAATCAATCGATTTGCGTACCTTGGGAACTGGGACCTGAATCCATATTCCGTTGGGCACCATTTCTGGAGTTGATTTTGATATTTCAGGGGTAAGATCAATATCATGGCTGAAAAACTGAATTAAATAAATCACGTAATGTAATCAATTGAGTTGGAATTGAGGGTATGCACACTGGATATCATATGTGATAGACTATGTATAGCTATACTCAATCAGATCACATTTGTTAAATACCTGTCCAAAATGCATTGTCATATCATTCATTCGTCGTGCACTTGGGATGCTTTGTGACTGTAAAACAAATTGAATCAATATCATCTGAAACTTTCATCGAAAGGGTTATCAATCTTGAGCGTAGGAAAACACTTCTATGTAGGTTGCTAAGACATATATGCCTGAAAAATTCCCATAAAACAATAGAAAAACCTTCGATTTACGCAAAAAGTGTTCTAAAAATGGCTTTTTGGAAATGTTAGGGGGAAGTTGCCCCCCAGCCCTCCCGCATCCTACCCCTATGTCATCAGCTGCGACTCTTAATTCTATATGCAATGAAGACCAGGAGCAAGTTAGTAAAGGGACCCATCATGTGCATGACTGCATGGTATAGGAATCGTAAGAAGGCGGCTATCTCCCAGTTAAAAGTTGTTGGCTGACATTTCATTAGATGTCTGTATATAGCAGAAAAAAGGCCTTGATACAACATCTTAAATCTTGATTCAAATGTTTCGCAAATGGCATAATGCTCACCTGAGCAAATAAGACATTACTGATGAGTCTTGATGACGGTCTCGTAGATCCATAGCCACTGTAATGCTTTGGATAAGGACATTTATCTTCTGCTACTTTTGCAAATCCACATCCGCCTGAAGGCATTGCGATTCCATCAGCATACGTGCTGGGTGCGACTCTTATAAGTTCCGTCTGTGGGGAACCCCAAGTGAGGTGAGCTTTGTTATTGGATATGCCATCAAATCGACTGTGAATTGAGATCAAGTGGAAATATATTAGAATGATGTCGACAGTACAAAATGTACCCTATCCCTAAAGTGATCTTAATATGACAGAAAACAGCAAGTACGTACGATAATCTAGATCATTAAAACATTTGATTGTCTCGTTTTCTTACCGGTCATCAGTTGCTTGATAAGTGGGAGCCATTGGACATCCACTGAAAGCAGATGGTTTTAGATCGAGGGTCACTGTTGCTGTTTTTGTCAATCCATTTAACAGACTTGGGTTGGGTGACATAGTGATAGCGTATTGAAATGTCTTTTCTCCTATGCTCGTAATATCGGTACCAGGTGACATGACCAAGCCAAGGGTACGCTTGTCTGAGCTGATTTCAACAGTCATACCGTCAGGCTAAAATAAAGATGTATGGCATTGGGTCAATACTGAGGCTAAGATAATCAATGGGATTTAATCTTCTAATATATGACTGACGCAAGCGATTTATATAAGCAATTTATGAAAAATCAATTGTGTTTCGGATCTCTGCCTGATCGCTGATTGGTTGTTTGCCATGTTCGTGTCAGAGTTCATAAAACAGGGCTCTCTTGTTCCCGCCGCAAAGCGCATCAAAGTAACAACAGCAAATGTAACTCAGCTTCGGGTTTTGATTTTATTCATAATTCTTAAGCCACTAAAGTTACAAGAGTAAATGATAGTGAAACAAGTAACGAAAATATTGAATCTTCAAGAAACCAACAGAATTATTGACCTTTCTGTACCGTCAACATCATTTGCATCAGTGTTTACAAACTGTTCCGCAATACTACCTCTGTGCATCTTCACGTAGTTGAAAAAGAGAAGTGAACAGTCCAATCTCTGTTCTAAATAGTTGTGTTGATAGTTCTGATGTCGTGTTTGTTAAATTAATAATATTATATTGAGTTCACATCAAAATAATTGCGTTCTGGTCTCTTTCGTAGTTTTAGTTCATTAAAATTCAAGCTTGAAGCGAAGGCGTGTTGAGCGTGTTCATATTGAAAATCTGCGCTCGTGCTAGCCCTCCTCGATGACGTCATTTCAGGGTGATTTGCAGGCAATCAAGAATTTTGGCACATTTATATTGAAATAAACGGCTTACATTTTTATAAAACAAATAGAAAACGTTCTTCCGTTTTATGTATTCTGATATAAACACTTTGGGTGCTATGAGACACTCAAAAGGCTAAAATCACTCGCCTGTCGGGTCGTGATTTTTTAAGCCTTTTTCATGTCTCATTACTCACCCAGCGTGTTTATATTAGAGTACATAAAACGGCGGACTGTTTTCTATTTGTTAAATAGTCTAACACGCCCATAAGTAAAGAAATAATATAGTTCTCATAAATTCATAATAACTTAATTTTTGTTTGAACATGGGTGGCTAACCTGTTGCGTGATTGATTGAATTGAAAATTTTGGACATTGCTCGAGTTCAGAGTATGTGAGTTGATGCGATCTGCAAATTTGATAAATATTTGACTGATAAATCATGATGCTTTATTTGACTATATGAAGCATTAATAACGATTGGGCCGGGCGATTGGGTTACCTGGCAGGGCGAACAGCTCTAACAACAGTGTTTACAGGTACGGAATGGACGATTAAGACAACGCTTTGGGCAGGCCATTTGATAGTCACGGTCACCGTATCTGTATTCGATCCCAAACCAAAATGAGCTGTAAGTTCACTTTGACCGAGGTAATGAGAACTTGAGCCAATCGACTGCATCTATAATTGAATGAAGAACGGGGATTAGCTTCGATACTACAGTTTTTACAACGCCAAAACCCCTTGTTTTCTCACTTTTTTCATGTTAATTATGCCGATATGTCTACTAACCTGCTTTCTTCTATTAGAGTCAGTAATTGTTACGATAGCCCCATAACTGTCGCAAAGCTTATTGCCATTTTGCAAACACCTGTAAAAATCAGAATCAGTTAAAACATGAAAATTCGAAAGGCATTTAATGCATTTGTGCTTAAAATGAAACCAATTCTATCCCTACTGATTTTTAGCAGAGACTTTGAGCCAGTTGCCTTTGTTCCCACCGTCATTTCTAAAAATCTGTGCATAGCCTTTATTAGTAGCTACAATAACATCTTCATCGCCATCATCTGAAATTGAAAATGTTATGAATAATGTTATACGCCTATATTGAATGGATGAAAAAGAGACAGTGTGTGGTTGGTACATTTTAACCATCCAAATTAAAATTATTGGCTTACTGTCAAAATCGGCTTTAATAAGGCCCCTGCCTTGTCCGCTGTAATTCATCCCATACTGCATTGAAACCTAGAGTAGTTCAAAGAAGCATCAATTATATCCACTCATCTATCAATGTATTCTACATAAAGTATCAAAGACTCAGATTTCGAATATCTAGATAATTGTGCTTTGAGATTCACCTATAATTAACTCGGATCAACAGTTGAGAAATACAGGGAAAATAGAATACAATATTTGGACACTATACAACAAGTCCAAGTTTACCTCATTCATTTTCCAGACATTTCCTGGTTGAGTTGCTACTTTCGTATTTTCAAATAGACGCATGTTTTCAGAAGCAAACTTCGACGTTCCAAAGGTTTTGGCCAGACCTATATTAAGGATCATCAGGTTAAGTTGAAAGCATTTCTAATTTTTTTCACTTGAATTTTTCTTGCACATATCAAGCTATCATCTGAGTTCTAGTGTAAATCTTCGACAGCAATTGAATGTTAGCAATCGTATTTGAAAGTAGTACCATTTCTTACCGTTAGTATGAACGATATCTAGATAGCCATCATTGTTGAAATCAAAATAAACTGCCCCCCATCCGAATCCACCGTGGGATACACCAGCCTATAGATTGAAAAACAAGAAATATATATCATTAATAAAAATAAGGAGATCGACCATCGATAAGATTGAAAATGACGACGCTTGGTTTGATCTCTCTTTCGATGCAAATTGATTTAGGAAAGGATAGATTTTATAGCTCATTGATTGTCTAGATAATTTTACGAAGTCAGTGGGAATATTAATGTTTTACCTTCGTCGCCACATCAGTGAAAGTTTCATTTCCATTGTTGAGGTATAAATGATTTCCACTGCTACGAGGGAAAAAACAGTTTCCAGCTGGACCACATGTTGTCATGTCTTCATATATCGCAGTGGATAACCAATCAAGATTTCCATCATTATTAAAATCACCAATCGCATGACCCATTGCATTGTCTCCTGTTTGATCGATGCCACAACTCAATGTACATTCTCTAAACGTGCCATCCTTGTTGTTCCAAAATAGCCTTGACTGAGCAAAGTCAGCAGATACGAGAAGCTCTGGATAACCATCGTTATCAAAATCCTTTCAAGGGAAACACAATACATTTAGCTATTTAGAGTGTACAATGCAGTTGAAGCACAGATGATGATAAAGAACAATATTCAAGCGTGATAAACCCCTCGATCCATACAAATACTATTCTTGTAGATTTTATGGGAGATTTTGTGAACAATTTGTCAACTGACATAATATTGCTGTATCACGTTGTATTCTATTTACTGCATCTAAAGGTTATGATGGGGCCTGGGAACTTTCTGCATCTGCTGCTAAATCAATAACCAAGCCAATAGGGAAATTCGAGATCATTGATTTTATAGATTGAATTTAACTATTAATTATGACAAATGCCCATAGACAACAATGAAACATCATCAATAATTGAGCAATAAACCTTTGCGTACCGTGAAGGATGCACCGAATGCTAATGTACCAACGTAGGGAGAAGATGGAATTTCATCTACAACGCTATCGAAATTCACGCCAGCAATTTCTGTCATATCTTCGAAATATCTGTCCAAAACAATCACAAAATTATTTGTTTGATCGAAGAGAGTACCCATCAATCGCTCTAACTGAACCAGTCGAAAGTGAGCAGGGGGTTATATTTGTAAACGATTTGGTTAAAAACACTAGATTTAAATTACCAAAATCATAATCATCCGTCAGGTACTAGATACTAATGTAAATAATATTTTGAGCCTTTTCTTTGTAACAATTATTGAAATAAGAAGAGCAGAGCAGATTGCAAGTAGTTCAAAATCTCATCCCGTTTTGGTTCTAATCATGTGTACAAATAAGCAAATATCAAAATTTACCCTGGTCTGTGGACTCCTCTGTTGTGTAGCAGTCTTGATCGGGATGGCTGCAAATATTCCAAGAAAGATTTAAAATTTAAAACTTCATGATATAGAAATACAATTATTTTTATCCACACTCTAAATGTAGGTAGCCTTTTACAAAGTATTCATTTTTCATAAATGTGCTGTTAATTAATACTGTTGCTAATTATAAAGCTGAAAAGGGCCAGCCAAAGGACTCAATCTTGCAAATGAAAGTTGTAATATGCCAATACTTTTTGGATCAATTTATCACTTTGACATTTTTGTGATGATTGTGAATAAACCTTAGCTAAATAGAAGAGGTCAAATTCTTGTCAGAGGCTTACCGCTTACTCGTGATAAAATGATGAGAACCACACTAGTAACCTTTGAAGTAAGCAATTACTTTACCTTTCCATGTCCATCATTATGTAAGATGTATTCTGCCACGTAAATATCCAAGTAGCCATCGTTATCATAATCACCAAAGCTTGGTGTCGCTCCTCCTAATTTCCTTCCATTCGTTGCTTTTAAATCAGCGTATCGTAGCATGGCTTCCTCCTTGAAATGCCCACCGTAGTTGATATAGAGAAAGTGACGTGTTCCGCCAAGGGTTGTGACGTATAAATCTAGATCTCCATCTTCGTCAGCATCAAAAAATCCAGCCCCGTTACCATACATCATAGGACCCACGCCAGCTTCATCTGTGACGTCAGTGAATGTACCATCACCTGTCAAACGAAACATCAATTTTCATTGATAGATTTCGTCTTTAAGCTTAACAAACCCCTATCGTAAGTCAATCAGACTATAGTTTTTACCATGAGCTAAGGTTTTTTTGTAAACGTTTAAAAGCCTCCCAATTTGGAATTCACATCATATTTTTTTCTGTGTTTAGTTTTATCAAGTGATAAATCCAATCATAAAACAAAAGATGGTCCCAAGTAAGAATTAGCCACGCCCATTTATCACAGACAACACTCACCATTGTTTCTGTATAGAATGCTTTTGCCATGCATTACAGTAAAAAATAAATCTATGAATCCATCGCTGTCATAATCACCAGATGCTACACCACCGGTCATGTGATCAGGGAGGCAAAATTCCCCTTTCATTCGTTTTGTCTCAGTTGAGTTGACTGTCTTCAGGAATATGTCAAAGGTGCACTCTGGGGCTTGTGGATCAGTTAATCGGTGCTCATGCTTAATCCCGATTGTCTAGAAAGAGAAAATGGTCACCATGTAGTTACACTGTCATTTAACCATAGTCAATGGAGTAATACTATTAATAGACTATGAGTCAACACTACAAATGGATATTACAAACAGCTGGAAGAACTCATCCAACCCCATTAATTTATCTATTCATCGTTTTCCTTTGAAATAAAATAGGAAGAAACGCAAAGGATACCTCATTTACATTTAGGATTTATTTTGTGCTAGATGTTTTATACAGCTGATACGCTTCGGTACTAACAATTGGAGTGATTCACACCATCAAATTATCAAAATAGCGTAGAAAAATTATTTCATTGGTAGTTAAAAACAGAGTACTCAAAACCGTCTCTCCTCATCAAATTGCATCGGGGATGACAAAAATCGGCTTCATCATTAAATTACTTAAGGACCAAGAGTAACAAAGTTTTCATTCCAAACCTAACCTTCGAATTTTAATATCAAATACAATAGAATGATTTTCAATTAAAGGTTAAACTCTATAATGTAACATTGAAAGTTTGGAATATTTTTGCGTTGTTTATTGTAAACAGAGAAGCTTAGCCAATAAAAGCTGCCAATCAATCTAAAATGAAAACAAGGCACAGAATAAGAGATCTATTTAATCGGTCACTCAATGAGAAGCACACGTGATGGGATTCACGATTAAAAACCGCAAAGCTATCTTAAAATCGTAAAAAGTGTTTCTTTTTATATTTAATAGTTTTGACTTTATCAGAGCTATAGAGCTAAGTTCAATTTATGACTTGTTTACATTTAATGTCACAATTGAGATCATTCACATTTTGAATTGCACACAAAGGGCTGCAATTTGTGACAAAGCCATTCCTACTGCTGCGGATAGTCGACTATGTGGATCGTTTGTCTCACTCTATTTTTAGGTAGCAAACATTTGTCTTGACAATACATCGCTATAATGGTGAAAAACTGTTATTGGCAATCGTATATTACAGAAGGTAGAGTTTCACATAAAAAGAGGCATTGATATCGCGATATCAGACAAAACTGACGACGAATGTGAACTTGGATAAATCTAGCAATGGGCTGGGCTTCGTCCTGTTGCCTTCAAATTTGATGTTCGGTTTTCAATAGAATCCGTGAATATATGGTGTTAATTAATAATGCAGATAAAACTCAACCTCTACTGAAACTTGTCAACGAAAGAAGATCGGATTATGCGTTTGATATTCTGCGTACAGGCTAGGTTTTAATCGATTTAACAAAATATACCTGCTGAAGAGGCTTATACTGTAGGTTTTTGTTCTTATCCAGATAGAGGCTCAATCGAGAGTAAATCTGTTCAATCTGTTTTTGCATGAGCTACATTCTGAGTATAGTTTTCTCATGATGTGACATTAAGGGAAATAAGCATACACTAGATTTCAGCTTTCGTCTGGGACACCAGGTTTAAACGCATTCCTTTAACGTTGTTGCTCAATTGGCATGAGCCCAACAGCAGATAGAAGATGCGGTGCGTTGCATCCCAAGAGAGTACTAAAGATAACGGAAGACACCGCAGATCGATTGTCTGCTGAAAAATAATCAGGTGATTGTTTGGCATTGAACAGCATTTAAAAGGGAATCGAAAGCAGCATGTGCTTATTGTTAATAGCGGTGGATTGTTTGGGCAGTTATTTGATTTTAAAACAATCACTAACAAGTAATTAGCTTATTAATGAATGCAGAAGGGGTACAAACATGAATTTGATAATGGCTCAAAGTGACTGGAAAGCGAGTTATTTTGAAACATCAATTAATAATCTTCCTAAGCTAAAGCTACGTAATTGTAATTATCATTTCACCCAGTGCTTATTATAGGATCAAGTTCACTCGAGATAGTCGGACGATCTTTTCGCCTGAAAGCATTGCTTTATTTTGATTAGAATGCAGACACGTACTTCCCTCGATCTTCGATATATAATTATTACTCGAATCATGTAAGATTCTGAACATATGTTATTCTTTAGAATCTTATTCATATTTCATATGAACCTTGAGTTTGTTGGAGAATTTCAATTGGTAGAACCAAAGAATACATTAAGAAATACCTGTGCTATCTCTGTGAATTTGATACTTGTTGAAGGTGACTGATCCGTATTTTCTAGTGTTTTATGGCAAGACTGCGTGTCTGCTCTAGGAAATACATCATTATTTAAGACTTCCATTTTCTTCAATGATACTGATGATAACCACTCTTCACCGCTATCATCCATGTTAATTTGTTTGATAAGTCCATCCTTCAAAATAATTTTATCGTCCACCGCTCCTTGGCTGTTAACTTGGCCAGTTATGTACAATAGTACTAGCGCTAATGTGGCTAACATAACCATTGTTGAGCGTTTGAGAATCTATCCTAAATTTTGTTGTTTGTGTCTGAGACTCTGAGCTGATGACTGTCCACCTAAATATGAATAATGTAATGTTGCTATCTGACGGAGTCAATCATGTGCAGACAACAACAAAGGTATTACGTCACTCTTTTGTCTTTGTGATATTCTCATAGGTAATCATTGTTCAAATTCTTTGCATGTATTCAGCTAGCTTTTTATCTTGACAAAATAACTTTTATTGTACGCTGTAACCCCCCACTGACGTCGTCATCTTGGAGCCAAAAGAAAAATTTCGCGTGGGGACTGGTACGCATTCGTTGTACGCATAGCTCTCTCCAAGGGTTGTGAATGTAGAAGTAGAACTGAATGACTCAACAACAAATACACTTATTGAATATGCAGAGCCGTAATCTTGACACCTCTATGCATTACGTCTTAGCGTAACATGTATGTAATATAATCAAGTGGGTGGATAAACAAAGGCCTTACCTATATAACGAGAGAATGTAAATTATAGTGAGATGAGCTATTATTAGCCTCGGAAGAGTGATTTTGCGTCGAAACTTGTCTCCTGTGTCTGTTAAGAATCACCATGGTAATGCTTAAGCAGTTACAGTTGATTTAGCTTCTAGCTCAGCAACTGATTACAGAGCTGATTATCGGTTGACATGTTTTCAGAAACCATCAGATCTTGATCACTTATTTTTTTGCTTTGTGCTGTTAACCTGAGATCAATTAATTGCTTGCTTAGATCGTTATTCATAAGCGTAGGGGCTCACTTCCAATCAGTGGGTAAAACAGTTATTCTGTGAAAAATTCTGTTAATCAAGATACTTGGCTTTAATTTGCTCAAATAGTCTCTTCTCAGAAAAGTTTGGAGGACATTCCCCCCTCATCACGTGTCCCGTACACCCTTATGTCTTCA
>JANVCG010028561.1:0-25638 GCA_025505365.1 Haliclystus inabai | reverse complement strand
AGCAAGTAACTTGTAGTTTACAACTGTTACAACTTTTCTTGACAGTAATCTTTGAAAGTCACAACCTACTCTTGGCAAAAAATGCATTGCTTACATCAATATATGTAGCTCTAAATGAACCAAATGTTTGATTAAGATATATTGTTTACCTGTGAGTATTTGTCTAATCCTTCAGCAATTGGTTTGCCTACTTTTGTAGACAGCCAGTAAAAAGTACCACCAATAACAGCAGCCAATAGTGTCTAATCAAAAATGAAATATATGAATAAATAAATTAATTTCAACATAGAGGTGAGAGTGTCTGTGTGTGCCTTTTCAGGCCATTCCTTTTTGAACCGTTCACCAGTTATCTCAATAATTGTTTGCGCAAAGTACAGCAGTTATATATCCGATTGGAATTGCTGTTTTCTATCATGATTCATGGCTTGATTGCTTAATTTGAGTAGTAATAGAAAATGAGAACTTTCACAAGTCTAGATTTTGCAGCCTTCATAAAAGTCATATAATTTCATCATTTGTTGAATTTCAAAAACACACAAAAGCAATTTATGGTTATCATCATTTTTTTTCTTCTTGTTTCTTAAAGTCAAACGATGAAGTACAAATCAATGTCAATTTCACTCAACTCTCAATCATCTAGCAACAGGGGATGGGGGCAGATATGCTAGTAAATAAATTAAAAGATGATGAATATGCAAACATGAACATCTAATTTCTGCATTTTATTATTATAAATAGTTTCTTAATACAACAGATACATTACAAATAGTTTTGACGTAGAAAATGGTAAATAATTACTACTAAATAATCCAACAAACCTCATCGTGGATGATCAAGATCTCTTTTGATAATAAATAGACTGATAGACCAGTGCCAAAAACGATTGGAGCTAATTAAAAGAAAACAACCAAGTCGTAATAATTAAATGCAACTCTATTGGGTTATGTAAGTACTTGTTACAATCAACAAATGGTGGACAGTTAACTTGAACTATGGTATCATGGTAACACATTAGGGATGTGAAGAGAAGGCATCAGAGAAACACGAGTTTGACTCATCTGGTTTTGCATTATTTTTCAGTTTGCTTTGACTTTCGTGATTGGCTGTAGCAAGTTAGCATCACTGGCATCAACCAATCAAATTGCAAGATTGAATCATAGCTTAACCTGGTTGTGTTCTGATAGCATGCAGCCCAAGTGAAAGCTATCAAAAAAGTTGCGTACTGTAACAAGTCTACCAGGATGTTTTGATGGCATAGCATTTATACAAAGAAGAGTACATGCACATTGAAAGTTGGTTGATATCTATCAGTGTGGATAATATTGGGTCATTTAGAAAGGTGAGGAGCGTAAGTGTATCTTTGAGTTTAACATCAAATCATTGATACAAAGTAAAATAGATCACAGCTTATTATGGTGAAAGAAATAGCAGGAAGGCATAACAGATGAGTAACGACGTTACATGATTAGATGTGCTTTCAAATTAAGAAGAACACTAACAAAATAAGAAATATTCTATATTGACCTTCATCAGTTGATAAAAATCACAAATTCTCTATAAGCTATGATCAATTGATTTTTCTAAAGAGTACTTTTGTACCTGATAAACCAGCCTTTTCTTTGTACATATCCCAAACCGATTTGCTTGTAGGTTTAGCAAGAGTGGAATCTTGAATCAACAGAATGATTAACAAATTAATTTACAAAACAAAATAAGTACACCTTGCTTTAGAACCTTGATAGTGATTATGTCGCATAAAACACCATGTAAACACTCGTCAAAAGATTTTTCTGTATTGAACTAATCGGAGTAATTGAGCTTCGAATTGATCAACTGTGTCCGAGTGTTTCGAACGTCAATCGAATGTTTTGTATGTAAACACGCTAGGTACGTCATAGAAATAGGAGAGTTGCGATATTGATCAGATATTGTCAACAAAGAAATACTTTTATCTTCCTCAAATAATAATTTTTTTTATAAAGTAATTATAAAACTCAAGCCTAGTGTTGCATACGCTTATGTAAACACTCGAGATGCTAGGAGACACTCAGAAGGCTGAAACTACATGTCTGCGGCTCGTGATTTCTGACGCCTCCCTCCTGTTTCATTACGCATCTTTCGTGTTTGCATAAGCATATGCAACACAGCTTTTTGTTTTATAATTGCTTAATGGTAGCAACAAACTTCTTTTACATGAAAATTGCAGTACACGGTTGCACCTACAGCAGATAAATAAAAAGTTGGAAAAAATAGAAATTGAAAAAATTTGACAAATGTTTAAACAGTTTGTATTTAAAACTACAAACTTTTGTGCACTAAGGAAAGGTCTTTGATCACTTGAGAGCAACACAGCTGCATCTCAATAATTTTAATAGAAGGTGACTCAGTTGGTCGTTATTGTCATCAAGTTTACCTAGATGCCGGAATTGTAATTTTGGGTTTTTTTATGATAGTATTATGCAATTATGCTGTTTCAAGTATGCATAAAAACAGCAATTCCAAAAAGTTAGACTCAATTTTCACGCTTCTGCCATGTTTTTTTAATCAGATGCAGAGTTCCATTCCCAAACATTACTTTCACAATTTTGAGGTTCTTATTTTGAATTCTGAAAAGTGGATTTCTAATGGGATTTGAGTGAAGTTTTGTTTTGACTCAATTTAGCTACCATCAATATAAAAGCAGTGGATAGATGACTATATGAGGTACAAATTTAAATTCCAACTCACTACATCCTGTAAAGGATTTGAAAAGAAATGAACGTTTATATAACATAGAAGAGGATAATTTTTATTTTAAAAATATGTTTTAGCTTTCAATACACTATCCCAGATTTTTTGAGTTGAATGATCGAAACAAGAGAGATAAGTAACAAGAGAACATTTAACGCACAAGGCAGTTCTAAAACAGTTGATTAGGCAACTTTGGTATTCTACCTTGTGCATGATGTATATGGGATGAACTGATGTTCCTTTGAGCTGCAACAACACTGATATGACAAACAATAGGATTATAATTGAACTCAAATACATCCAAAGGTGCTATCAACTAAGAAACTAATAACCAATACATTCTACAATACATAACCAGCGCTTAAGAGAAAATCTAGAAGAAGAGGATTCAAAGAAGTGTCAGTTTTAAAAATGACCTGGAAACCTTTTATTAAACATTTAGGTTGCAAAATCCCTCTTTAATCCAGGATAAACTTCAGAAACATAAAAAAAATCCAATCTACAAAGCATTGAATCATGATTAGATATATATAGTTAATTCAACCCTAAAAAGCCTGTAAACAAAAACAATTCAGATTTGTCAACGCAACAATTATAGGTGCAATGACCAAAATCAATTAGGCCAACAGATCACAAACACAATCAACTTTGTTTGCAAAATCTTGTATTTGGTCGTTTTGACCATGAGTAGAATTTATCATGTCATAAAATAATGCTTATTGAAACTTTGACTTGATTGTTGAACAAACATGTGTGTTTCTGCCTGCTTCGACACCTACTGTTTAACAACATGCTTTTGTTCACAAACACAATGGACTATTCAAATTGAAAATAAATAGAAAAATTGGGAATGGAATATTCAAATAGCATATTTGGCATTGACTGATATTTGAGCAATCAAATAAAATTTCCTGCACCCAATTGAGACACAAGTCAGAGAATGTGACTGCATTTAATGAACGGTAATAGTCACCAGACAAATAGAATGGAAGAAAAAACTATATAGAAACCTTTGCATAATTGCTTGGTATAAGATTGATCAACATTGACCACTATAGAGAGGTAACCTTTGTAGACAGGTTAAATACAGTAGAAAGCAACATTTGAAGACATATGAATGTCTGCAGTAAATGTTAGGATACACCCCCTAAAAAACAATGCAATGTTTTGTTTTTAATTCTGTAGATGGTCATCTGATTTTTCCATTATTTTCCAATAAAGCGCCATTCATGCGATAGTCTGTTTCACAGTACATTCTTTACTGCCCTATTCCCACTTCTTGATAATGCTGATATTTCCATCCGTATTTTAAACCCTCACAATAATCAAATCCCTTCAATATTTTACCATGATCGTAGAGCAGCAGACTGGCGTGCCAGTTGAACAGCTGGAAGGAATTCACATCATAAAATTAATACATGGAAACAAATTCATGGATGAAGATGATCGTAATAATCTGCAAATATATAGGCCTACAGCTATCGATCCTACTTAATATCTCCCCTCCTATATGCAAGAGCTTGTATAGAGATTACAAAGCAGAAGCTTTATTTATGGGGGATATTGAGGAAGTTTGACTTGAGTGTCTTGCGAGAAATAAATGTGGAGAAAGGAAACGCTTGTCACTTGATGATGGAGAGAGAATGATCAGATATTGGTTGAAGGTGGTAGATATCAACTATTTAGATAATCAATGATACATAAACAGTTGACACAGAAGGGTCAAACACGGGTGTCCGGTCTGACAATATCACCTGCAAGTCTTGATTGCATGGTATTTGGGTCAGTCTTTTGTTAAAGGTTTTAAATAAATAACGATAAACATTAGCATAATTTTAAGTTGATGGATATATGAATGTTAAAAACTCAGCAGCTGCTTCCAGTCTTCGTCATATGATGATTTGACAAAGACTGACCCTAAGTACGTGGATCAGATTATCACTGATAGATACAAATGCCGCTCTTTTACGTCACACATGAACTGCGTTTACAATAACAATTCAAATAATATTGTCTTGACATATGGGAATGTGGTTACGATGTGACCAGACTGCATTTTATATACTGGAACACAATTTTTAACGTAATTTTTAATGAAACTGTATCAAATTAGTTACAACAAGGCAGTTTCTTCAATATTTATAGTGAAATTATGGGATAAATAGTTGCTCATCTGCGCAAAATTTCCTTAACATTTAAGCTTACCAGCGCAAAATGCAAGGAATGCAGTCTGGCAATGTAACTGAACGCAGGTTTTTATAGGACTTATAGGCCTGCAAAGGTAAATTTGATGTAGAACTGAACATAGATGATACTAATTGTTATTTCTTTTGTCCATGATATTGAAGCAGTGTCTGTCTGCTGCAGAGACTTTCTTGACAGTTCATGGTCACTTGCAAAGTTTTGCTTTTTCAGAACTGTGATTCAGATTTCAAACTTTTTAGTGACTGATCCAACTTTATTTTTCAAGCAAAACAGCATAGATATCCGTAGAGCGGAGAAATAAGTGACAATTAGTTCATCTCTTACCTGATCTTGGTAGTAATCCTAGTCTAGATAACATCTTGAAGCAGAGAAAGTACTGAAGTTACTCAGTTGACCTGAATATGGTTCCAAGATGGCGACACAGGGGAGAACGGGGACTAGTCAAGACACGCAAAGCATACTGGGATAAAAAGAGGCTAATGGCGGACGAAGTGAAGAATAACATCTTGTGAACTTTAGAGTTGAATTTCTTCAATAATCCATTAAAAGGTATAGAAGTTGAGTACACTGTACATAAAAATTAAATTTTACATTTTTGTTATGTGTTTTTCCAACTCGGATCCTCTCCATTACAAGGGAGATCGTACAATTAGAAGTTGACGTTACAAATGGTGTACTGTAGGTGTAGTTTAAAATATCTTTAGAAGTCACCATACATAAACAAATGCATATGACGTGAAGTGCTGACAATTATAATTATTCTATTTGATCAATTTCTTTAGTCCATATCTGCCTTGATGATGATGATATAGATTGAAAACATATCTGAGATTGTGGTTTTGTTTTTCTAGAATGGTAACAAGGGGCATCCCCTTTACCCCTCCCAAGGCAATCCATGTTAGATTGGCTAAATTTATGGGGGGTGCAACTGTCTTTTGGGTTCTGTGGCGATTCAAGCATGATTGGCATCATATGGTGGTGAGTTCTTGCTTCATGGAGTATTTACACTCTGTACAAGTAGTGCCAGTGTTATTGTCTAATAGGCTCAGTCTGCAAAGTGTCGCAGGGTGCTCCCGGGATCATTTTTTGAATATCTTGAGGTGCCCTCAAAATTTTCTCTTGATACATTTCATGTATAGGTTTTACAAGATTCTCATAGTAGGCTAATTATCTTCATAAAGGTACATTAAAAAGTGCCCTCTTCTGTATCTTGTGATAAGAGGCAGCCATACATGTCTTATACTGAGTATTTGTTTGTTGTACCTCCATGATCTGTACCTACAATTGATGACTGGTGCCAATGTGAATATCGTCTAGAGACTAAGGTTATAGAAATTCAGCGTAGGACCTTTCATTTCGTAAAGATAAACGCCTCCTTATCAAAACCATTTCAGAAATCAAATGATGCTGAAGCTTATATTATGCATTTCTGTATCTGTAACGGACTTAAGAACCATCACACCTCACAGATTTACCAAGCAATGAGATGCTGTGTTATTTTGACAGGTGCTTATAGAAAAACATAGATCTTTCTATATTACAACTTTCTCAAGTACAAAATCTCCTTTCATAATAAATAGTCACCCCCATTGCAATCATGCTTGAACTGCTGCATTCAAACGCTCATGATGTTGGATCACATAAGAAAGCATAAAAGGACATGTGCACTTAGCTATTTAGATTGTGTTGGTTCTGCGGCTACCATGAAGCATCCACTGGCTGGTGAACAATTACCCGACAATCCATGAATTGTATCTGCATGAGTTGTTTCTTGTCAAATGCATGTTCTAATGCAGGGTGATATTTTAACATAGCGAAAGTGGTGGACCCTATATCGGTATTGTGTAATCCTGTCATCACTGATGATTGAATGATATATAACTTGTTTTTGTTGTAGGGTTTAACGATGGAAGATTTAGAACATGCTCATGCTAAACAAATGAAAGCAGACATCGAATGGTACAAAACGCATCCTAAAGTATAAGAGGCCATCCATTTGAAATACATTGCCATCTTGTCTGCGTGTTACGGAATCATCTGAATAAAAATGATGTTATGCAAACGATATCTATGTGTGTTGTACAAAGCGTGAATTACTTGAAATAACAAAAGAGCTACATATTATTTTTTGCTGTTTTCTCTTCTTATGGAATTACAAGCAACGTCGTTTACCTTCTCTGTAGCGTTAATGCCATATTATTGTCAGTTTTACGAACTGATAAATTATCATCTTGAAAATTTCAAATGATTATCAATGCCCCGATCGATGCAAATACATTTTTTGATCAGCTGATGACATTACTTGTAATGGATAAGTGCCTTTCTATAAGGACCACCCTACTATGATCGACCACTTGGTTACTGTGTAACCTGCTTAAATGCAAGTCAAAATTTCAAGCGCTTATCCAAAATTTCTTGGCAAGGACTCGTAGCTGAACGAACCTCTCTCTTCAACTTGACTTTATGAGATCAAATGTTAAGTTCGTGCCCTGTTGAATCATGGGAGAGAACTGCTTTTAGTGCTGCACATCGAATTACGTGAAGCGCATAGTTTGGTTTAGTAATCAAAAGCTAATAGACGTTGTAGGTCATTTGCCGACCAACAACACATCAGTGTTAGAATTGGTTTTCATAAAGAAATCAAAAAAATGAAAGTATCAAATTGAATGTTGGAGAACCAGTTTTAAAATAATTGCCTCAATTTTATTGCAAGAACCAATTTAGAAAATAAAGTCGTTCAACGACAATACTTTGATTTTTGATGGCTAATTTAAAAAGACAATAGAACTAAAAAGGTGAAAAGATGTATTTAAGAAACTACCATCGTCAGACAATCAGAATAAAAACCATCGAACATTTGAATAATAACTTTCTAAAAGCTACTCCACTGAGATCCAGCATATTTTAACAAAGTTTCAATTTTGTTATGAAAAAAACGTGTACTTCACCTATAATCAATCAGACGAGAGCTCATAGCTACAGAACAGCGGGACTCACATGAGAGGTTCGATCATTGAAGTATTTTAAGTTTTTTTTTAACTCTACTTCAACGCTACAAAATCACAACTCATTGATGCCAGGCGTCTTTTCATTTGAAGATGAAACTACTACAGTTACGTAGCCGCGAGATTATTCATCAGTTTAGATTTTTATTAATAAAGTAATAATGTTTTAAAATCCAATTGTCATACATACAAATCCGATCCTTCGAAATCGGCACGTGTTACAATTGAAAGGAAGATGAAGGTGGCTGGCTGTATTTCGTCCAATTTGAATAAAAAACACACAAATTACATTATCGAAGTATGCATTTGATTGTTCAAAGAAATTAAATAGATTTGGTGGCTACATTTATCACAAACATACTTCTATCTATTATCAGTTGATTCCATCAAGAGACCGGTAGACCCGCTATAAACTTTCATCGTTCTTTTCTTTTGTTTCGTCATTTTATTAATTACTACACACGTAAAAAGCCAAATCACCGTTGTGAACATCTGCCTCACTTCAAACACCTGCCTTGAACGAAACAACAGCAAGAGAATCGATTTTAAATAGGTTTTAATGACGCCAAGTTACGAAATCTTTTATTCTGGTCAATCATTACTGTTTTACATTTTGAGACTATTAAATGCCTCATATAAATAACAGTTTGAACAGTAGCGAATTGAGACGCGACGGTGAACAGTTTAAATCTGAAATTAAATTCCGAACAGTTTGAGATTCTATTTTGGTTTAGATTTTAGTTTGTTTTATTTTAAATTCTAATTACCCAATCAAATTTCGAAGCGGTTTCTAACCCATTTTTATGGTTTGATTTTAGAGACAGTCTCACATTCGAATCTACAAACATTCGGACATTTTCCTTATTTGAAAACTGTATAAAAGTTATACAGTATAACAGTATTCGCAACTGTTACACAACGATTTTGAAAATCAAAACTCTGCGTCTCACCTAAAACTTTATTTCACGGAAAACATACATGCTACGAAAGGCTTTTTGAAGTATAGATGTAAATTATCAGTACTGAGAAAAAAACCGCAAGAGGCCCGTTATAGGGTGACCCAGTATTTTCTGAATGCAGCCAAAGTGACTTGCTTGATGCAGCTGAAGAAGTGTTTTTGCGAGATCCCTTAATATCAGCCTACAATATAAAATTAGTAGCACCGATCCTGAACTAACAGTCGACAAAAGATTAAATTAATGTTGGATTGGGTCCTAATTAATAAAGGAAAGAAATATCCGTTCTTAGACACCGCCGAACACGGTTACCCTTTTTGTCTTTCTTCCACTGCCACAGAAGCCAACTCAGGATTCATGCAGAACAAAAACAGATTGCATATGTCATAACATAATGCTAACTAAGTCACTTGATTTGTATTCGCACGTATCGCCTGCAGGCACATAACGGCGATCGAAGTGGTACATATCAATAAAACCAGTTCTCTTATTTTTGGTTAGTTTATTATTTCAGACCCAGTTATTTTGGTCCCATGCGAACTTATTAACAAATATCACATACCGTTGCTATGTACAAATGTTACATCGATGTTATTTTTATTAAACAATATTATACAAAATATCTTTCACTATCTCTTCAATAGCCGTTCGTTGGTGAGTTTCAATTTCGTTGTGAGCTACGCATTGATCTGTAAAGAGAAACAAGATATCATCACTTGCATGCGATCAGAACAATCAAAACTTGCGTTCATCATTTACATATCTGTACGTAAGCATGTTTATATTTACGCGCAGTGATTTATTTCGAGAAAATGACAATACTTCGAAGAATACCAAATAAATAGCAATCTGTTGTTGAATAAAATTAGGTTTGGTTTTTGTTTCTAGCAATAGTTCTGTGGTCTGTTCTTTTGATTTATGATCTTCAAAATGTGATTAATTTTCTGGCTTAATATTATCAAGCCATTTCAATTACCTTTGATAGTGTAGATGATGGTTGATACTGTATCGGATTTGATGACTCGATCTTTTCGTCTTTGGTCGTGCTGCTGTTGTGTCTGAATTTTCTTTGTCGCATAAAATCTAAATGTTGAGAGGAATGAAAATACGGTTACAATCACCAAAAGTTAACTACAATCCATCTACACACAAAACTGTTCATTTCTGAACCACAATCCAATTAAATTATGCAGTTTACCTGGAATAGTTCGATTTCTTAACTTTCTTTCTGGTTCTCTTTTTAGGCGTTTTGTGTTTTCGTTATTTTGTTGAAGTGAGTTGTCTTGATCTGATTCCACATCGTTCACTTTACGTTTTCTCGAAGTTGAAACCAAACTCTTCGTCGTTGTAGTTGAGATATCAGGAGTGGTGAGTCGGTTGGTTCTCGTTTGGAGTGGAGTGGATTCGTCTTTTTCAACATCTTTGATCGGGTGAATTGGTTCACCACGGATAAAATCGAAGCCATATTGTTTACTTCTCTGTAGAATAAATGTTGAGGTTTCATTTTCCAAATCTTTTTGCGTTTGCTGGTGATCAGAACCAAACAGATTTCTACATGTTGTGCGGTTGACATTCACTGGTCTATCTCTACAAACATCTTTTTTAACCATCAGCCTTTCACACAGCTCTTGTATCGATGACATTTGAGCTAAACCAGTCTTCATGGTAGATTTGATTTACCGTAAACACAAATTGTATAAGTGGAGGGAAATTCAAAATGTGGCTGTACCGCTGAACTGCGCCCTCGACGAATACAGCTGACCGTTCGAAGACGTTCCTTTTCAAATCAATTGAAAAGCAAAATGCGTTGATGTGATTGGCTGTTGCTATGAGAGATCCACCGGTCAAAGCCTTGTGGGTATCACATTCCACGTGGTGCTATTGTTCGAATGTGTGATCAGAGCCGTGACTTGATCAAACAATGAGATGGAAACAGGTATTGTTTACTGTGAGCTCTGGCCACCACAATATCACATTCTCATGTCTTCCTTTCTCACAAAAATCTCTCACGTTGTTCATCCATTCCTAACGCGATCGATCCACTGTCCACTCAGACAGAAACAGACGTTTCAATTGACAGCAAGGTGAGAAGCGTGTTATTATCACACGGTCGCATGAAACGTGAAAGAGTTGATCTACAATGTTGCTATAGTTGGTTGGCTAGCGGTGTGAAAAAGCCAGCTGCCTGCTCATCCTTCGTGGCAACACATGATTTCAATTTGTCTTGCAGAGGGCAATGAGCAGTTGATTTCTGCTGAAAAACAAACAATTGCTGATCGTTGTGTTGTACGACAATCGGATTGAGCGATCGCTTTACAATGGTTTCAACAGTGTGAGAAATGATGAGGGGGAAAGATACCATTGCAATGCACCAAAAGATCGACAGAGTAAACCTTGTATTAAATTCGATAGCACGTGTCATTGATTAATCCATTGTGCTCTTACAATAGATCAGAGATCTAAGCGACTGGTCCTCTCAACCGGTTTCCCATTGTGTGTCATGCAGAACAAAAGAACCTCCACGTGTGGCAACCACCACCTTGACAAAGTGACGTCACATCGTCAATTCCCCTGCTGCAAAATCATGTCGACAGTGTATTTATTATATATAACAGTAATCTTTTATTTATCACATAAAATTATGTTCAAATCTTATGAGTTCAAAATTTTGAAGTACAATCAAAGTAACAGGTGCTTCTGTCTGAAACGCTAAAAAGGCCAACCCACTATTCAATAACTTTCGGTGAGATTTTAATTGCACATACGTAGCAGCAGATGCCTCTTTCGAATTGCAAAGTACAGCCTATAGCCTATGAAGTGTGCACCCCTGCCCCTGAAGAAATGGGACAGTAACTACTCTTTCTATGTAACCATGGTGCCACTATCTTTACGTTGATCATCATCGTCATCGTTGATCACGTTCACCGCTCTCTAATTTCAAATGGTATTTTTGACATTAAAAGGTAAACATGACTCGAATGTCTTCAGAGACAGAGTCCTGTGGGGACAGGGAATTATCACTACGAAGGAGAAACAAGTAAAGAGCACCCTTGCGATTGTCACAGTCGTAGGGCCTCTGGAATAACCCTACCACCGTTGGAGATGACATAGACCAGGAAAGGATATACTTCGATCAATCTCTCAATCGATCCATTACAGCACTCAAAACACGCGAGTTTTTCATTCGCAAAAAATTGATCTCCTAACCTTTTTTCAGACAAATATGGAAACAACGAAAAGGTTTGATTACAGTGAAGAAGACAGCATTGGGTAGCGACATTTACAAACTTTTTTATATGCTTAATACTGGTATCTAATAATCTCTCATACCTCTATAATGGTTAATCATAATCCGTACAATAGATACACTCAAGGCTATGGCGTTTCAAATCATGTTCAAATCGAAACAGTAAAACTCATTTACAGACCAACGCCATCTGGAATTAAATTCTATTATGTATAGCAAATATCACAATAAAAAAAACATTTCTCAAATCGACTATTTGTTACTATGACAATCTCGTTTCTGTTAGCCTGCATGTAGACTCACCCATAAGACTTTTTATAACAGGGAAATCTTGTTATTACAGTACTAAAGCTACTTTGTCACATTCAGTTTGTAAGACGTCCTTGTGGACAGCAATTTGATGTTAACATTCTCTAATATTTTAAACATGAACCAAAGGGACGCATGCTTTTGATTGCATTATGTAAAATAATTGTGATTTAATTTCTAAATCGTTAATTGTCAACCATTTATAATTAGTCTCGCCTGTTGATTGTACAGCGTTGCGTGATTTAATCTCCATGACAACAGTCAGTCGAACACCATCACTTTCTCCAAATGATTTTCCACTGTGTTCTACGTCTGCAATCCCATGGAATTCAATGTGGTCAATCCAATGAGGCTGAAAGATCGAAATTAAAACAAAAAATAAATTAACTCACGGAGTTTCTTGGAGGTTTCTTAATGATCAAATTCATCTAAACACCAACACTATTTCAAACTACACTAAAAGAGTATTAAACTACAGTGAAACCTGTGTGCAACAGCCAGTTGTGAGATTGGGGAGCGTTGACCACTATAAAGAGGTGACCTGCACACACAGTTAAATTCAATAAAAATTACCATAATTATATACAAAAAAATAAATATATATATATATATATATATATTGGATACTGCAGACAAGTGGCTGCTCTACAAGGTGACCTTTATACACAGGCTTCACTATATTTAGTTTCAGTCATTTAAATGTGCAATAGGCTTTACATTGTAGAAGTTTGCTTCAAGGAATCACCCTCAACCTTGGTACTGAACTTTTCTTAAAAATTTCTCCACAATTTCTCTTCAACTTACCTGCTGGTGCGCCAGATGGCTGGCAACAATGATACCTCTAGTGGCATGAGTGTATGGTACTTCTGGTAAACGAGGTTTTGGCCACAATGGATTTTGCAAAACAAACAGTGAGACACTGCTGCAAGAGAGAGCAGAAAAAATAAATAAGAACAGTTTCACAAGATCAATCCATGCTCTTCAGAAAACTGAAGAAAAAAACGCAGACTTACTCATCACAGTCTGTCCTCAATAGCAATAATCTGATTTTGCAATGCTGGTGGTCAATGACGCGTGGAAGAATATGCGTTTTTGAGTCATTCATGTTACTGTTGAACCACTGTCTACCAAGGCGAATCAAAGGCAGGATATCCAGAGCCCTGGGAATAAAACAGAAATACTACAGTACAAGTTGTACTATTGTCTCAGCTATGATTGACAAAAGCATGTGGACCATCAAGTGGTTCATTCAACAAAGCAAGCAACATCACACATCTCTATATTCAATCTATCTCTTATCAATGGCTCACATACCTGCATCAGATTATATTTTTTAAAACAAACCTTGGATGGATTAAAAAAATTACCATTACTGCATTATCTTATAAGCTACAATGAAGAACTCCACCAACCTCAGTTTCAGGTTCCTTGACAGAACTGTCTCAATAGGAAACCAAAGTGCTTCTAATGACTCTTTGTCTCCTTTGTCGATAGTTTTCAGTGTGCCTTCAATTGGTCTGGCTGTGATCGTAAACCTCAGCCATGTGCCATGCATTGATTCAACACAAAGGAGACTTAACACTTCTACTGTCAATCCAGTTTCCTCTTTTACTTCTCTACACACAGCCTCCTAATGGAAAAGTGATCAAGAAGAAGGTAGCCAATCTTGCACAATTTCACTGATTGGTTAAACAGTTGGCTAGAAGCTTCATGATGACATGCATTTTGGAACTTTATTTAATTCTCAATGTATGTCTGTGAAGTATATATATATTTTATCGACCTGTCATTTATTACTTAATATCGTTCAATCACAATGGTTATCTTTACTCGTGAGTTCCTGGCTACATGTTTCAGCCTCCAATAAACCTATCTTATTGGATTTTTTCAGATTCCGATTTATCTCATATAAGTTAAATAAGTAGATAAAAGGTTTATTATATTGGAATGAGATATTGTGTGTAAAGGTCTAGCACATAATTTGGCTCAACTGAGAAACAATTTTCCATTCCCTCTCTATGAAGACCACCTGCATATTGTGACCATGATTGATACCTGGATTGTCTCCCTCGGCTCCATTTTACCAGCGGGTAGGTACCACTGACCATAGCATGTCTTCTTGGCTTCTCGCATCATTAAAATTTTGTCGTCCATGATGACTATTCCACATACAATGTAATAAACGGTTGTTTTCACTTCGCAACGAGGGATGTCGTTTTTATCTTACAAAGAGGTGACAAAAAATTGATTGAATTACTATAAATAGTATTAACTGAACTGTGAAAAATCGTCTACTAATAATTTTTTAATAGATGTCTATAAAGTGATTGACAGGTAGTTTTGCAGAGCAACACAAATGGTATGCCTGCCAAGGCAAGCATACAGAATATAAAACTATTTGTACTCTGAGGCCTATCACTTATGTGTACATTGTACAACCATGAGGGTCTCATCCAGATGACCGTCATTTCATTGACTGCGATGTAAAATTGATAACTTACCATACAAGAATTGTTGGAATGCAATAATTAGGTCTTTTCAAAATAAATTATAAAATCCTTCATAATTAGATCGTACATCGCTCGTCTCTCCCCTTCACGAGATGTGAATAAATATTATGCGACATTTTAACCAGACATGAGGATAAGTAGCTATGTTATAAATCATTTTCTTTTCAGTCAGAGCTAGGAAATCAAGGAAGAGAGCGAATATTCTTAGTTGAAAGTCAACCAACCTTTACTGTCGATGGAAACACTGTGGTTGTTTCTAACATCTTTCAAGAGAGACGAGACAGTTTTCTGTATAGATATCATCACCAAATATTCCAAAGAAACACAGCTAGTACTGCCGAGCAAATAAACCTATTCACCTATTTACTATCGATTTGTAGTAGCAGCATTGCTGAATTTAACGCTCAAGGCAGCATGAGTTTGAAGGTTAGGCTGCAGACCAAAATCAACTTTCCATTATGGATTTCTCAAGGGGCATTGCAGAATGTCACCAAAATAGTTAATTGCACAATGACACTGAATACCAAACAACAACATTTACAAACCAAGATAAATGCTCTTTAACGGCCTGTTAATGCCTTGGTAAACATGTTTGTTGACTGAAACTTAGCATCATGCACCGCCATTGTTTTGTGATGAGCTTCAGTGCCTCCCCCCCACGTGACCTCATTTTCGAGCTAAACGTTATGACAAATCCGATAGTATTATCATTAATGCATTTGCGGATATCGGATTACAATCATCACATTTCTTTCTTTTGTGCTAAATTTGAAGCTACTTGAATACTGAATCTTGATAGCCGATTTGAGGAGAATAAAAACAAAAAGTGACTTGGCATTTCCTTCTCTGGATTAATCAGAAGAATCAAATAAAATTTTTCCATTAGGGGTACACAATTAAACCAAAGTTATGAAATTATATCCTCATAATTTATTTTGAGGGAATTCTAAATGCTATTATCTGAATTAAATCACTGCACACAAAGAATGTTAATTTGCTGGCTCGATAATTGAGAAGGAAAAGAAGTTAACACGGTTGGGGAAACAGAAAATAAAACAACAAAAACAATTCTGATAACAATTTTCACAAGTTTATTTCTACAATCTAGAACTGGATCATTTGTCCCTGAAAAAGAAAATAGAAAGAAATTGGGTCAAATGGTGAAAAACAATTCAATTCATAAATAGCTACAAATGATTAGCTTTCATTACTTTGTCGAAATATAATGCTACTAATGATAGCTACTAATGATAGACAGCATAACATTATTATTATTATTATTATTATTGATACATCCAACAATTTCCAAAGACAATAAATTTGTCAAAGTGGTCTTGGCTTTGTGCACTTGCTTAAATAAAAGCTTCTTGAGCTTCGACACTATCATAGACTGCTTGGATTAGATTGGAACCAGAGCAGAATGTACGAAAAGTAATACAGAAATAGCCTTGCGTGCAATCAGTGTGACTTACCTTGCGTTTCTTGTCACCTCCTAATTCAAAATGCTTGCAACGTTTGATTGCAGCTTGCTTCCTGTATTTGCACTCGGTGCATTCCATTCTCAGTACAATCTTTTTGGTTGTTTTAGCCTGGATGGATTTAATAAGTTTGAGCAGGTTTTATTTTAATTAGAATTGACAGTTCAAGAAGTATTAATCAGCATAGTAATGAAGTTATTCAAAAACAATTCATGCTTCTCTATTGACAAATATTTGAATATTTCAATGAAACTCAAAATTTCTAGGTTTGTCTCAGTCAAGTCTTACACTAAGCAACCTAGCAAAAGAAATTCAAGATCCATTGAGTTCAGGGCCGTTTTATGATATTTTGGGCTGTAGGCACTTTCTTTTAAGGGCCTAGTTTTTCAGCAAATTCCTTTCCTCCCATTTGAAACTGAATTATAATTTTAATTTGTATGAAAAATAAAAAAAATCGAGTAAGCATTTCATATTTCCGACAATAAAAAATCACAGAAACATAAACGATTGATTTTAACACTATTGATTCTTAAAGTATTAAGGTTGATAGACTTGCAGCTTTTTAATGGCGGTCGCCAAAGGCGAAAACATTTTTATGCCATCCTATACTCCTCTTTATGAAAATCACTTGAATGGTTAGATGATCTAGTTACTGAGGACATAAGCTCAATCTAAATTGTTTTGAAAATTTTTACGTGTTGATTATTTTTCGTTCTTGTTGAGAAAGGGCCTATCTGAGCTTGGGCTGTAGGCACGTGCCTACTGTGCCTCTGCCTTGAAACGGCCCTGATCGAGTTATGAAGCAAACTTCTTTGTGCTTGCCAGGAAATGAAAGTACAGAATTGGACAAGAAGTTTTCGTATTCATGGTGTATTCACTTCGAAATATATATATTGACATTAGGTGCTAATTATGCACAATTGCTATGGTCAAGTTTTAAATTAGCCAGAAGAATGCATTTCCCTCATAAATATTTGCAGAAATTTTCTGTTTTGTACACCCTGACCAGCATTTACTGAAATTGTCAATAAGAATTTATGAAACTATCAAGGTCGAAAAGTTTGCAAAGTGCCAGCACAAATTGACTTCAACTTGAATCAATTTGCGCGTCCCTTTGGAAAATTTCTAGACAATTTATTTGAACTGTTTTTATCATGATTTGATAACATCTTTTCTGTAAATATACCAACAATATTTGCATCCAGCAATAAAGATATGTCAAAACACTGCTCATACGCCATATACTGGGCGCGTACTACACATATTTCACTCGGGGAATGTACACCATTTGATCATTTCCATTTATAATTGTACTGTAAATTGAAAACATGTGAGAAGTTTTCCTCATTCTGTGGAATTTCCTCGTTCAGTGGAATTCCAGGAGTCAAACAAAGCAGTGCAGTTGTATTTGGTCAGCGTTTTGTACATTGGGCTTACCACGTAACTAACTCTAAGGGTAGTAGGGGGGGGGGTACAGTAGTTGAATAAACTGATAGGTAACGATTCCAAATTGTTGGGTGGATTGACGAAGGCCACATATATTTTTTAATGCAAATGAAAGCAGTTGGGAGAAAGAATGATCTGATCTTTGATACGGCCTGCAGTATCTGCGGCCAGCCAGCCTGTATGCATACATTTATGAAATCTTGCAACCGTCAGAACGATGTGATATTGTCACTGCCATTTCTAAATCCCCAGCCCCAGATACATGGAACACGAAAGTAGATACCAAACATGAATGGAATACTAACCTTTTTGTGAAACACAGGCTTCGTTTGTCCACCGTATCCTCTTTGTTTACGATCGTAACGTCTTTTCCCTGTAAAACGGTAAGTTTTTAGTGTTACGGCAGTTCTTTTAGCGGAATATCGGATATCAGATGGTAAGAAACGTAAGAGCTATAGTAAGGATCTTACCTTGAGCGTATAGACTAGCTTTGCCTGCCTTATACTGGGTGACTTTATGGAGGGTATGTCTCCTACATTTTGTGCCTTTACAAAAGGTCTTCCTGGTCTTCGGAACGTTGACCTATTGAAAAAATTCGGACACAAATATATCAATACCTTATCTAGGCTCAAATTTTTGTTGTTGAAATGAAATTCAAGAGAAGGATGTTTGAGAAATAGAGAGATCAAAAGCTGTAAATTATATATCGGGACCCACCATTTTGAATCAGATTAGAAAGAGAGATCTGTATGTTCAAGACTCTGAATAGGTACCAGGCCCATTTTATGCAATCAACTCTCTTGATAAATCTCTTGATAAATCGGTCACTTTAGAATGAGAGATTCCGAAATTTGCCAGATTTTTGAGAGTTCAATTTTATAAAATGATCAATTTGGAGCATAATTTTAATAAATATTTATTTAATAAGAATGAAATTAAAAAATTTTTTCACCAGGACCTAAAATTTCGGCATCACTGTTATTATCACATTAAATCGGATAAAATGGGGATCATTGGAGGGAATCCTCTTTTGGTAACAGGAGGCCATTGCAATAGCGCTTCGAAATTCTCATTTCTCACTTGCTGCAGAACTATCTAAGAATTTCAGCCTCAGTGATCATTTATCGCAAGCAAAGAGAGTTAAATATCTAACACAGAGCAAAATGTTGAGAAACATGACAAAGGTAATTTTTATGGGAATGTTATACTGTTTTATTTCTTGTTTTTCGTATAGAATGTGAGACTTGGCTGAGCGATGATTTGATCTCAACTCAACTCATTTTCATTTCTTCTCAAGCTCAAGTCATATGCATAGTTGTTTTCACTCAGTCACTTGCAGCATCAGAGAAGACACTCTATGTACTGCTGCTACCAATCTAAAATTAAAACTTAGATGAGGTCAACATTGTTACACTCATCTGAGAAATTCAATTCGCTCTCATAACAGTTAACACCTCATTAAATGCAAATGCTGAATGAATATGTAGAAAATATAAGTACATACTTATATATACGTTATACATATAATATGACTGGTGTCATTCCTGAGTGTATTACGCCTATTAATAGTCTGTCACCAAATTTCTGTTTTCCGGGATCTTATGTGCAAATTAATGAACCCTTCAGAGAATTTAAAAATAGAAAATTGAAATTGTAATAGTTTGTTGGTAAAAAATGGAAACAATATTTTAGATAGCCTTCCAGGAATGTTTTTCCCAGGTTCCTGCACTTTGTAATCCACTGGTTAGGAATCCCACGCAAAAGAGGGCAAGTGCTGGTTTTCCCCTGCGACCAAAATGGGATTCATAATTTCCATACTCATTGTTATAATAGTTGGTCAATGTCACTCTCACTATTTCCAGTTGAAATTTGATGAGCTCTCACTGATTCCAATTGCACAAGGCTTTTTTTCAATCTGAAATTACAATTTTCGATTTCTGGGGTTACAGGTTCTCAATGTTGTCAGCAGAAGATGCTATTGTGAGTCAAAGCCAATTGAAAGAAGTAAGTAGGCGTACAACCCTCAGATTATATGTGAGAGGTGGAATTATCAGATATTGATCAACAATTGATTACAAGAGGTGATATTTATCTAAGCGATTAATCAGTAGTAGCCTAATGTTTCTATCTTCTAGGTCTTAATATGGTCCAGTTGCTCGGTCGCGTTGGACAAGAACCAAAGATTGGAGGCAGTGCATCCAAAAAAGTTGTAAATTTCAGTTTGGCAACATCTATCAATTACCAATCAAAGGGTGGGTGTATTGATTGATTTCAAGAGTCAAATTTGATACAGTTAGACCTGTTTATATAGCTCACCTGATAGAGCAACCACCTGTCTATGAAGGTCACCTGTCCATAGTGGTCAACATTCCTCTGTCCCATAGTTGGCTGGTGCATATGCTATTTTCACTGTATTTGAAATCAATTAGAGAGCATTTTGTATGTCTAGAAAATCACCAAGAGCCAATGTCAGCCAACTTGATATACACCCTGTAAGCTATGTCTTTCTGCTTAACAAAGATGGCACAAAAACAGCATGTAACTACAGCTCTTTCTGATAACTATATATTGTGTGATTTACGCTTTCATATCTTACATAAAATGCTTTTAAAATATATTTAGGAAACTTTACAGATTTTGAGAAAAGAACATCCAAAATGTAACTTTTGTTAATGAATGGATCTACTTTGGGTTTAAGAGTCCTCTGTATGTCAATTGATACCATAGGATTAGTCAACATTTTAATATCAAAAAAACGATAAAATGAAAAATGCAAATTTACATCCAACGTGTTTCACTCCGTTATTATTTAGGTATTCAAGAGTTTTTAATCAATGTCTGTATGTGTCAATGTCAGTTGACTGTGATTGTTTTTTTCACTTTTGTTCAGGTTCCCCCGTGTCGAAAACCACATGGCATAACATTTCAGTGTTCCAACCAGGGTTACAAGATAAAGTTTGTAATTATGTCGAAAAAGGGTGAGTCTTATAATTTCACTAGAATTCTTAGCTATGCTGATCTGACCCTCTGTGCGAAGACCACTTGTCTCTAATGGCCATTTTGGTCATTTATATCATCTTCACTTCATCTAATGAATCCTCTCTCTAAAGGCCACCTGTTGCTAGTGGCCAGTCTATTGATGATTTCCACTTGACAAATTATGACGTTAACATGCTCAAAGAATTGATGAATGGTTATGTCATTTTATTGCCTATAATCATAGAACTGAAATAATCTTTTATCGGACGTTTTTGCCCGTGTCTCTTTGGTTTCGTTGATTTAACTTTGAACATCGTATCATCAGTTTTGGATGACAGAATGTTGAATTTGTTCTCGCAAAAGTGTAATACTTACCGACATCTTGAACAGTTATTTCGTTTTATCGGGCGTTTTATGTTTAGTATTTCTATTTATTAGAGTTGCACCTATAGGCTGAAACTGTTTAATACTAATTAGCCGTCGTTTGATCTAAACCAGCATGTATATGAGGCTCACTCTTTCAGTTTGTTGTTGCCTAGGAGCCGTCTGATGATCGTTGGTTCGATTGAAACAAATACCTACGATGACAATATGGGTGTTAGAAGATCATCAACATCAATTATTCCTGGTCAGTTAATTTAAAACTATTGTAAGAAATACATAAATCATTAAATTAACCTCCGCTGATTATGTGAGACACGTGAAAATCCTTCTTTGGTAACAAGCTTTCTATTGCTTGGTCTGTATGCAGACCAAAATATTCCGTCCACTATAGTTTTGGCATTGTGCTTCGTAAGTGGCGATAAGATTTTTAATCATAACATTGTAACTAGTATGTATAGCCCTAGCCTTCGTACTAGCCCCTCTCGTGATTTGAACACAAAACAACGTTAAAAGACAAAGCTTTAGATGTTACGCAGCTACTATTTTGAATCTATTTTGAATCTATTGTGAGCATGATGAGTCCAGCTGTTATAGCCGTAATGCGGTTATCAGTTAAACTTTTCAGCGTCGTTTCTTCGTAGCAATATAACGACGTTTTACACTAGACCGGTGGTCTTTGGTCACAGGTTGAGATAAGTTCTTTCTTATTTTTCTAATTTTGAATTTCTTTCAGATGAAATCATCATTCTGAGTACTCCTAAACGTGAAATGTGAACATTCGAATGTTACCGATCGTTGATTCCGTTCTGCTTCGTCTATCTTTTGATGATTATCAAATATATTTTCTTTAGTTATATAAATCAACAGTCAATCCCACGTAAACTTAATACTTGATATCATTGTAAACCTTTTGTATATTATTATTCTACTATCTAATCATTCTCAATGTCATGTTAGCTTTATTTACAATATTTTATTCTTTGTTATAATAATTTCCATATCTTGGAGCCCCATATATCTCATCATCCCCTTCAAATGGTCCCCCTACCCCTAAATTAAAGTGTCCCTCAATGGCTAAGTAACAATGCATCATTAAAACTACTGAGTTCTATTTATTTTATTTTTCCACAATACCATTATGATACAGTCCTAATCAAAAAGGTCTTGAAACAGTAGATTTTCCCATCCATTGCTTACACAGTCCAACGTTTTCATTGCATTACAAAACCGATCAGATAAAAATATAGTTAGTGCCATTCTCTATGGCAACGTACCCCATTGACTCATTTTGCCAGTTGCAAATACAGCTTCAGCTGATAAATCATTATTTTGTTAACAGTAATTAATGTAGTGCAGCCGACCGTGTAGGCAGGTGTTGACCTCAGCGCGCTATCTAATTCATTTGGTCAATGTGAACATATGATCGCTGAAGTAGGAGAACAGCGCAGCAATGGAATCTCTCGCCATACGCTTCGTCTAAGTTCGCAATGTTTTAAAACAAATCCCTAGACTCTTGTAATTGATAACATAAAATTACATACTTCCTGCTTCATTTGGTGATTATAAAATGCCTCTGCGATTGCTCAGGAATAAATTTGCGAGCAGCTTGATGGCGTTGGCTGCCGTGGTTGCGATGGTAACACTTCCAGGTAAGAAATATACAGTGAAGACATTGCTCAATCAGTTTAGTTTATACACGTATAGAAATGCACGGCTTGTTCTGACTAAATTTAACTGCTGCACAGATACAAGTGACATAATCATTTGTTTTTACAAGATCAAAAGAGCGAGACGTTCAACGGGCGTGTTGGCCCATGCAAAGTGATTGATTTTATTAACTCCTCGATCCCTTCAGGCACGGCACAACATTAGAATAACGACGGTGTATCCGTTTCAAGACGGCTGCTGCTGTTATGAAACGAACCCTTGAACCTAGTCTACCCTTCCGCATTAATTAATGGTACTTTCTTTTGCTACAGTACGTATTTGTGTTGTTAATTATTTTCTCCCTTCAGACCAATGTCAATCAAACAAAGACCAGTGGAGTCAGCGGTTTTTGAAGCAAGCGCATGACCTTGGTTGTGTATTATCGAAACTGGAGAAAGAAACAACCAATCAACCAACGGACAGGGTTACCATATTGGGAAAAGTTGCTGATATCGAGGTTTTTACTTTCGTAGAGATCCATAGAAGCCTCAAATCCACGCATGCAGCGTATTTTAATTTGTTTTCTTTCATTTTAATAAACCGTAAAATAATCCTTGGATCCATAAAATGAGATACAAGTTGCAATGAGGTGCCTCTTCTAAAAAATATTATTCCAAGTGCCTCCTCCTTTCATCAAGTCGATATACCTGACCACCGTTTTAATGACTTTCTATATGCACCATGTGTGCCTTATACACGTAGCAGCTGTTTAACCTGTACCTACGTGGTTGGATGATAAAAGCACACATTCCGTTGACAAATAGTAAACATGTGTATTTCTGAGTCAATTCGTTTTCTTCTCTCACAGATCTGTGCCTTGTTATGCTGCGAGCTACCAACATGTCAGATGGCCGTGTTTGAAAACAATCAATTATGCAAATCAGTTCAATGTAGTGGCCAGTGCCAAACACAAGTAGTTAGTGATGGCGTAACTAGCGTTACCATTGCTAAGCAACCAGGTGAGATCAAGAGACAGAAAACGCGTTTCAAGTTTTAAAACTATATTCGCAAATTACATTTCCACTTATCCTATTTACAGGCTACACAGTACAGGAAACAGCAAGCTTGCAACAACAGCAACAGCAACAAGCCTCCCAATCAACTGTGGTAACAAAACAAGCTACAACAAGTAACAGCAGCAACGTCATACAAAAAAGTTCTATTCCAGAGATAACAGACAACGAAGAGTCACATGAGCATGGTGCAGAGGCGTCCAGTGGCTCATTTGTCACTATATCTGGTCAGTCAAATGAAGGTGACAATCACCATGGCAACAGCAGTAAAAAGAGTGTTACTGATCAGATACAAAAACTGTCAGATCATTTGCGTAAAACAGATGACAAGGATGCAATGGCATTAGACGAGAGTGATAACCAATCAGCTATCAGGGTGAGTAGCCATCTTTGATCTCAACCCTCCACTCAGGTAGCTCTGTTGCAGACTCTCATTGTTGTTGTTCTGTTTTTCATCTTAGCACCATAAGCATCACAACAAATCCAAAGATCTCCGTCATACGCTGATCTCCCCTATTACCATTGGTGCATTTACGTGTATGGCTGTTATTGCCGTCAGTGGGTTTGCAATGGCTATCATCAAATACCAGAGAGAAACACGCAAAGAGGGGGGCGGCAAACCATGAGGATGCATTCCGCCATCTATCTAACAATTTGGTTGTATCAGATCAGGTGATGTTCACACGCTGATTGTCTTGAAGACGTTAAAGCCACTGTGTGCAGTGCTAATGACGCAGCCAAGCATGCTGGGATGCCAATGAACTTCTTTTATCTCTTTTTGACCCTGAAATGTAATATTTTCAAAATCACCTTAAACTTTGAATTAAAAATAATTGTATATAAATTTAATAAATGATCAAACCATATTTGTACCATGTGTATGAAAAGCAATTGTGGCGGCAGGTTTTTCAGCCGTTCATCTTCAGTTGGTTCTGGTCGATCAGTTTCAACAGCAAGATCCCACAGCGTGATCTGATCATCGGCACCAGAAGCAGCAAAAACAGAGGCATCAGTTGGGTGCCATTCGACTGACGTGATTGGTGCTGTGTGATGCTTGAAGCTAGCAACAGATTTGCCACTGTTTCAAAGAGAGACAACACAATAACATTAGTACAGTTACTGTAATTTAAGCTTGGTGTTAGACCCAGGCAGAAATTGAGCGCATCAAAGAAATACGATTTACCTTTGCAGTTGACGTAAATCCCAGACATTCAAAACACCGTCATCACCACCTGATAACAAGAATGGCTCGTGCCTAGAAATAAGAACATTTAAAAATAGGAAATCCGTTTAGGAAAAATAGTACTACCTAATCATAATGTCATAATTTTAAGATTGAAGACTGCAGAGAGAAACTCAAGTTCTTTGCGTAACCTAGCAAACAATTCAAAGTCAACGCAAATGACAGAGATTTCAGATATCATGTTGCTCGGTAACACACATACTTATTCCATGATATGACATTGACATCTGATGCATGAGCCTCAACTGTGATCATACATCCCGCCGTCCCAGGTATGCGGGCGTCCCAGACCCTGACAGTTTTATCGACAGAGCAAGATGCAAAGACCTAGAGTAAGACAAATGTAAATTTATCAATCAATCAATCAATCAATCAATCAATCAATCAATCAATCAATCAATCAATCAATCAATCAATCAATCAATC
>JANVCG010028550.1:0-11005 GCA_025505365.1 Haliclystus inabai | reverse complement strand
TTTTATTGCGATTTCAGATGCTGTCTATACATCATGGTGAATTTGATAATTTTTTCATGAAATCAAATTTAGCAGTTCAAACTCAGGATTTTTGTGTGTAATTTGAGCTGAGAATCACATTGTAATAAACTCTTGAGACATTCATTTGATAATATTCAACCAAGAATCATCAGATGGTTAAAGTCTTTCCATTACAATAATTATTTCAATCGAATGACTTTACATGATCCTACAACATTGATTTCCTTTGAAACCATTTTTAAAGTCAAAAGGTTAATCATGTTTATTCAATTAGCAGAATTTGAGAATTACAAAAAGTATTTTTTGGCTGACAGTGAGTTTATGTGAATCCGTACGAGTTAATGAACTCGCTATAATTTTTTTTAATCTAAAATGCATATCAAGTTGCTAGCATAGTTGGATAATAATCATTTGAATGGAAAGCCATGTCAATTTCTTTGTGTTTGTGGTACATGTGGTTGACTAATGATTTTATTATGAACAATTCTATTTGCATTGATTGAATCAGAGAACTAACAAATAAAGGCAATAATAATCTTATTGATCCAGGGGAAACGAATTACAGGTTATTATAGATTAATGATTGCTTTAAAACATGAAGACTAAATTTGCAGAAAATGCTTACGTAAGTTGAGGAAGTTTAAAGAGGAAAAATGTTGAGAAAGAAATTTGTTGTGTTCATTACTGCGCAACAAGAAAAGCGCTCTATTTGATCCTAATGATTGTAGTTCTACGTCTGACAATATAGTTTTATCTAAACCTATCAGATAGCAACGACACTCTTGCATCGACCAGAGGTACTCATGCTCTTTTCTACAGCAACAATAAAGACAAGACAATGAGCATACCGAAGAAAAATAGTCATTTTCAATGATACATTAAGTTGACAGGCTGAGTGGTGAAAAATTAAAAAATTCAGTTTATAGTTGCATGGATAATGCACAAGCCTTTAGTATTATTATCTCTATTACCAAAAACCTCGGAAAGAGAGGTGTATCTTAAATCGTATCCCCATACTGAACCTCTACTTAAAAAATGTCAATACGATTTTAGGTTTGGTTGATTGACAATAGCAGAATTCCTTAACATTAGTGAAGATATTTCAATGCCATGGATAAACATGGGGTATCCTTATTGGTGTTAATGGATCCATCTAAAGCATTTGACAGCCTTCAACACAAAATATTGTTAAAGAACTTGAACTATTTGGATTTGATGAATCACCTCTACAATGAATGAAATCGTATTATCGTATGCAGATTGTCAAAATAAGAAATATTTTCTCTGATGAGATTACAGTAGCCTGTGGTCTACATCAAGGCTATATTTTAGGACCATAGCTATTCTTACTTAGTGTACATAAACGACCTGTTCTGTGTTATCAAATCTGGCACCATCGGCCAGTTTGCAGATGATGTTCAATTTCTGTATAAATTCAATGCAAAAAGACCACAAGAACTACAACAAACAGAGTCGAAAATCAATGAAGAATAGTAAACGTTATCAAAATGGTTCAAAACAAAACTGCTACCTATTGGTTACCCTCCCCTACCACACTTCAGCCAGAAACCTAAGAGCACATTAACCAAATATTCATAATAGCCACATATCAATTTTTAGCAATTTCCAACCAACACCATTACCTATCCCAACCTCTTTTCAAACGCCTAATAGAATAAAAAAAAATTGAACAAATATTATATGCGATAATGTGCTAGAGGTTTGGTAGTCATGCACAAAATCCCTACTGCGCAGAGTGCAAATATGTATCCAACATTGGGCAGCAAAACTAATTGCTGAAAAGAAAAAGTACCCAATGAAGGAGGAAACGTTGAAAGAATTGAAATGGCTGTTCATAAAACAGCTAGTTGAATTAAGAACAGTAACTGCTGCCAACAAATATGTACTAGGTATCAATATTGCAAATATACAATAGGTTTTCACCAAAGCAAACACATAACGCCAGAACCAAAACCTTCATAGCAAAACTTGAAAACACATCATGCTACTTTACTGATTGCCACCTCCGGGTTAATTTAAAAAAATTATCTGACTTTCACGTCTCTTATCTTGACAAATTTTGGGACTTTTTTATTTCACTAGATATTGTTTGAACAAATCTATCAGAGTTGAAGTTTGAAATGTTCAAAATAGACTGAGAATATTGGATTCTGCTGATTCCAAATTACATTTCAATGAAGAAAAGACAAATACTGGAATTTATTCAGGTCAAAATAGACTGAAATCTGCTAAAGACTGAAGAACTCCAATTCTGATCTATATATTAGTTGCTCTAGGGGGATAGA
Source organism: Haliclystus inabai (assembly GCA_025505365.1). Taxonomy (NCBI): domain Eukaryota; kingdom Metazoa; phylum Cnidaria; class Staurozoa; order Stauromedusae; family Haliclystidae; genus Haliclystus; species Haliclystus inabai. The sequence goes on along the minus strand of JANVCG010028550.1, from coordinate 8,678 downwards.
TAAATCTTATAAAGGATTATATTTTTTAAATGGAAGAAAAATTGTTGTGAAAAAAAGAGTTGGTACAAAAAAGTATTCTTAATTTGGAATTGAAATCATGTATCATAAATGGCACCCTTCAAGTTATAAATTTGTGTCACCTAAAGAAGATAAAATGTCACATACCATAGCATCAGCAGAGAGCCTTCCATAAACTCTGGCTCTGATATCAGCACCTGCTGCAGTGACAAAAACTCATTATATACCACCAGAATGCACTAACGTTCTGTTTTGGGAATGTGGTAAAAACTGAGTCTGAGCTAGGTGGTCATCGAATATCAGCATCAGTTAGAATAGATGTAGATGGAAAACATAACCAAATACTTGTGCTAGTGAATGGCTTTCATAATTTTGAAGGAGATGATAGTGATAAAATTTATATAGGAAATTCATGTTGCCATATTTATAAGTCGATGGAAGGTCCGGAAGCAATTATGATTTAGAAGGATTTTACATTTTAAGGTGGTTTGGAACTAGCTCTTTCATTTTTGATTGCAAAAAAGCATACCTCACAGTCAGTACTAATTTTCAATCAAATCAACTTTAAACCTCTAAACATGAACTATTGTTATTCCACCTCACACCTTCCTTGAGCTTGAAGATATTGAAAACAGAAGATTTGTACCTTCTAAATGTCTTTGTATTGATGTAAAAAAAAATTTGAAAACATGCTCCTAGCATTGAATCTAAAAGCTTTGTAAACGTTGAAATGGAGAAGAGGAAATGTGACTTACTTTGTATACCATTTGTTGTTATTGATTTTTTACAAAAACAAATTATAGGCTACAATACCAATGGAAAAACAAAAATCGAACTTTATCAAAACTTTCCCAACAAACTTCCGGCATCTGCTTATAAATGATATGCTATATAAAATACAGCAGAACATGCAATTTAAAAAACTACTATATTTATTCTAAAAAGAGCAAGTAACTCAATTCAATAGACCTATTTATACAGCATCTATTCATAGCTTTTGTTATATGTCTCTTGTTATTTCCACTACACTTTCATTGTAAAATACTACAGAGCTGCAAATAACTCTACCGTTCATTAATGCATGATTTTCAATTCATTTCTCTTTTTTCATCACTTTTTTATGAATCTACCAAAGAGAATGCAAAGCTTCAATGATTGAAAATAAATTCTATCTATCTACAGTATATATTTCATTAAAAACGATCCTACTGTCTTTTTCTGCAATTGGAGTCTTCTGAGTGAAGTAAATGAAGTTTGGCTCTAAGATGTATTTTTGTATGTTTATTACATACGTTTAACAAATTAAGGGTTCTTTCATACTAATTGTTACAAATTGACCATTTTGTAACCCCAACAGGGACTTTTGGGTAAATTTTCTAAACAACAAGTATGTGACACAATAGCTATGAATTTTGGAAGCATTTCTGGACTTTAATTCCTTTGAAAAAAAAGAAGAAACCAGATATATCATTCAGCTCATTAACTGAGTAATTGAATGTAAGAACTGTGCACATTGTGTTTTGTTTGAAGACCTTAGTGATGCTGCATGAACACTATTCATCTTTTATTTGATTGCAGGCCAATACGATGATGGAAAAAGCTATGAAAAGGGAATTTCCAAGGAGTATTACTCACAGAATCGTTCTCCAAACTCAGATCAAGTGGAATCTGAGCAGCAAAGGTAGTACGGACAACACAGGTAATTGAAAGAAAATGTGATGTATAAATCGTATGCGTATGCCAAACATGCAGTAAAATTAATCTTATTAAGCCTTTGTTATTGTTAAGAGTCAAGCGACCCTGTTTCATCAACCCCGCCAAAAAGAAGGAAAAGGAAAGATGCTTCTGGTATGTAGCATATATAATCCCTTTATGAAGCTCAAGCGCAAATTATGAGACTCAGATCTACAGCCTAATGAGACATTTTCAAACTGCTGCAGGTAAAAACAAAACAAATAAAGTTGAGAAAAGTCAATGCTGCTGTGCAGAACTGACAACTATAATTGAAGGTATGACTTTATTACAGAAAAATTAGACTGACATTCTGCAGGTATCATTATAAAAGGACATTTGATGACTTTTGTTGATTTGCTTATGTGCAGAACACCAAAGAAAAACCAAGTATCTGCCAGGTCAGATTTTGGAGCTACTGCAGCAACCAAGTGCCCAAAATCTGGCTCATCAACTCACAATGGTTGAGAACAGTATTACCAGAGAAATACCAAAAGACAGCTTGGAGGAATTTCAAAGGCTGGATGAGGAATTGGAAAATTCAACAAGCAAGCAAAAGGAGCTGGTGAGTTGAATTGAAATAATATAGTCTTGTATTGTACTTAACAATTCCTCAGTGAAACTTTTAATAAAAACGTTTTTGTTATTCTTTATATCAACTTAATGTTTACAACTTACTGTAAAATCCTGGCTGTGATTTCCCATTCCTTAACATAGGCTTTAGCAGGACACCCCATGTAGATTAAAAAACAAAAGAGAATCCAAATACATTATGCCCTTAAGATAAACTTGCAATCTACTTTGCTTGAATAATGCTTTAGAGCAATGGGGCTGCTTTTTGTACCTTTGATTCCACTTTTTGGTCCATGTTGTGAAATGTGGTGTTGTAATTTGTGGTCTATTATTCAATTTGGATGAATGAATGAATATTTCAATCATGTGAAAAAGTAAATACAAAACAACATATACTTTATACGTTAAACATGACTAGAGTCACCCCTGAAGCAGAAATGCTTTTATGTCAGAGAGCTCATTGTTCAAATTTGATACATGACTGTAAATTATACTTTCTAATCGTAAAACTTTTAGTGTCTGCAATCCGTGCACAAAACAACCCTATTTCTATACCTATTGGCCCTTTTCCCCCTACAATTGATCGATGATGAGATTTCTACCCAATTTGGACAGATTGCCCTAACTTTTAGGCCTATTGTTAAGAATATGAAGGTTTTATTAGGCTTCGGCGTACTGACAACACAATATTATGTTTTTTTTCTACAGTTTAACCACATTGAGGCGGTTCAAGGATACCACTGTAAAAAGGACCATCAGAAACATAATGAGAAAAGTGGCGACGTTTTCCGTCTGGAGCAGTTACAGTTTCAAAGGAGTAAGAAGAAAGCGATCACTGCGAACAACAACATTCTTCGCTGTTCTTAAAGGTAGGCCCAAGCTAAACACTCGTTCTCTGCGGCATAGCAAACAATTCAAATTTACTTGGGCTAGCTGTTATTTTTCGATTGAGATACAGGGTTGAATTATAAATAAATGTAAGTTTCTTCTCACCTTTCTTCTTTTCAGTGACCGTGAGGGAGATACACAAGGATGCAATCGTGAAAAAGATTGAATACAGCAATGCGACGTAGCTCAAACACACCCCAGAAAAGTTCAAGGCGAGCTTCTTAGCACGATCAGGTATATATGCAGCCAACGATAAAGAGATTTTACGTTAGCTGAATTAAACTTTGCTTTTGGTGCAGACACACTAGCTCGAGCAGTGGCACTGATCATGTTGGAAGCATTCACGGTCGTTACAAAGGTGGACATGAGTAGCTTCAAAGCCACATTTTTTAAAGGAAGCAGATAATGAGAGTGAGGCTGGATGGATGGTGCACAAAGTGATATATTACTGCCAACTCTAAACATATAAATTTATCTATTAATAATAATAATGATAATTTATACACTGTAGCACTCAAATCTACGTATAGCTCTAGGCCAGGGCTGTTTAAGGCAGAGGAACCGTAGGCAAGTGCCTGCAGCCTAAGCTCAGATAGGCCCTTTCTCAATTGGATGAACAATAAAAGACATACGAAAAACTTAAAGAGATATGAGATTTCCAAAATAAGATAGAATGTGTCCTTAAACTTTATGGGCATCTATTCATTCAATAAGCAGGTTCATAAATTCCACCACGCCCTTTCTTTCTTTAGTAGCATGGGTACGATTTGGGATAAGGTTGAGTTGACGTGGTTATATACACATTCCAACAATGTACACTGACACAGCAGTTGTTTTCTATGTTGGATAAGTTTCTTATATCAATTCATCTACTTTTTGATAGTATCAGTTAGTTTTTAATTATGGAAAGTCTTGAAGAACTGTCTATTGAAGATTTTGATCATTGGAAAGTCCCAGAGTTGCGAGACTTTCTGTGTAATAGAAATCTCAAAACAACGGGATCAAAGAAGGAACTTGTTGCTTTACGGTTTGGTGCAGCACAGTTCAAAGTGCAAATAGCACCAAGCAAGGAAGAAAATAATAAGCCAAGACAGCTAATATATAAAAGTTTACTGAAATTTGAAGGGAAAAATCTTCCTGATCCCCTAAAAGATATCAAAGATGTGTTTTGGACACCCGAGGAAAGTGTTGAGCGTTGGCTTCCAGTAAGCAAGACTGTCATGGAGAATTGGTTTCTTTCAGCAGAATTAGCTGATCTAGCAATGCTGAATGAGCGTTTACTGAGCAACTATAAAGAGGGAAAGGCCTTCAGCTATATTGAATTTAATTGGCTGAAGAAAATTTACTACTATCCAATTCGCAAGGCGTAGAGTCTGGGGTGTGCTATGAATTGTGGGACGCTTTTGTGAAGGTCAACAAAATGCAAAATTTTCGTAGTTGGTTTACTACAAAATTTGCCACGAAAATGGAGCTTATTTTCAAGAATAAATCAATGTAAAATTTGGCTCAATCTTTGGAAATTTCAGAGAGGCAAAAAGAGAAAAGATATAAGTTATACAAAGAAGGATATTTATTATGGAGTGACCTTTCTTTTGCCAAAGAAAATGACTTCAATCGAGTGGAAGGTAAGTTTGGCGATTGAGTTATCAACATCACAATTCTTGATGATTCTTGTTTTGATTTTGCATTGATTCAATCATTTTACTCCTTATTTTACAAGGTAAATGTTTTAGAAGTATGACAAAACATGAGCAGCTCTTGCTATGGCACATCTGTGTACTGGCTATTTTCAAGTCATGCTTATTCTCTATCGTTATCCAGAAACCTTTTACATCTACTAAAGTGCACTCTATTTCAAAGTGAAGAAAAGAGGTAAATTCCTCCTCATTTTATTTAAAAAAGAAGCACCCAATACATACGCTATGCAGCAGGGGATTAATATGGAAGATAGGATAAGAGACATGGTTCTTAAAGATAGGAGAAAGAAAGGGATGGATCCCATAAAGGGTTCCTGCAAAGGGTCCCTACGGGCTCGTGTACCAACATCTCGCCTACACGGATCAGAGAAGCCAAACACCGCTGCCGTGCAGGAACCCTTTGTGAAACAAAACAGTTTTTTAATATTTTTAATTAATTTATTATTTATGTCTTATGTTGATTAAATCAATTTTCTCCAATAAATCCTCACGTCTTTGTCAGTTTTGTTTCTTGTCGAATGAACGCATTGCTCAAGCTTTCAAGCGTTGTTTTAATTGCACCATTTTCACTTTTGTTTATTGTGTATGACTACTTCTCTTTGTCAGGCTGAGCACCTGAATAAATTATTCACTTGAACAAACGATGTTTGGAGCAGGAGAAGAGTGGAATTCTAGTTTCTGAAATGTATTATGAACTGAGTTAACATGATTGTTATTTACAAGAATGATTAGTAACTATTCAGAATTTTGAACAGTGATGTGAACGTTTGCAATTGTACAATTGGAAAATATTGATTTAAGCCTTGCTTCTGCATGATCAGCGACTGATATTGTTGTTGTACCAGTTGAAGTGTTTGCACTTGCCTGTTGCTGATGGCTTTTAACATTCTTATCAGAAAAGGCATTTGACAAGATTGAGCTGCATTGTTGCAGTTGAAAAGAGGAAGGCTGCTGGTTGTAATGTGCCAGGGAACTCTTCTGCCGATGGCCCGAAATATTCATGATATGGCGATTTTGCATACGAGCATTCAACCAAAGTGTTATGGAGGTTGCCCGTACACAGTGATTGGTGTATGATTTAGATAATTTGAATTCCGAACTCAACTTTTTCATCATATTACTAAGTGTGTTTACCCCCATTGGCGTATTTTGGAACTAACAGTAGTCTTCTTGTTGCCAATAAGTTTTTGGCATTTGAAAAATTGCAGAACATTCTGGATTTAACTTATCGACGTAAATCTTGAGGGCTTTAAAGCCATCATTCTTCTCCTCAGTTTCATACATTCGTGCAATGTTCTCGAAATTGTCTTTGGAATTTATTCCTCCTAGGTGATTTTTGGACGCCTCATTATGTGTCATTACTACAAAGTTACCTGTTGCATTGCTGTCGAAGGTAAAACTGTTTTTTTGTCACTGTGGAAGTCCACGACGACACCAATACAGTGTGACATGAAACCAAACATTGTTCGCGAGTCCTTGTGGACTTCACAGTCAAACTTGTTTCGAATTTAATTAGATCATCGGAATCAATTGGTAACTTATGTTTCGATTCATCCAACACTTTCTGTCTTAAAAGTTTTAATTTAGCATTTAATACCATATTTGACTGTTTGAAGTTTGTTGGATTGAGATGTGGAGGATTGAGATGTGGAGGATTATTATGAAAACGCTCTAGCCCAAAACGAATTGTCAATAGTGTACTCTTTGAATATTCTTCACCGTCTTTACTTCTCACTTCAGCAGAGAACTTTTGGAGATTTTTATCCAACTCATACTCTGATTGATCTTCTAATGTAACATTTATTTCAGTTTTGCTGCCCATTCTGCAGATTTGAAATTACAAAAATATACATGTTTTAGTAACCAATTAATTAATTAGTCTGCTTTTATGACCGCAATTTATGTTGTAGCAAAAGTTTACCTGTGAATATTCTGTTTACCTGTTTTATATTTAGTATTGCTTGCTTGAGCATATAGTAACATGTTATTCACATCTTTCGCTGTACAATCTTTGAATCTATTCGATGTGCTGCTAGAGTATCCGCGTCAAAATTGTTCCCTATGCAGTTCTCCAAGCCGATGTTGAGAGATAGGTTAGCCATATTTTTTCCAACAGTCTGAATTTAGTCACATTTATTGTGAAATTATATGTTCGCAGTGAAAGACAAGATTTCAGAGGTCAAATTTTTTATTTCGGTATCTAACAGGGTTTCTTAGTTGTTTTGGCTTGCATGATACAAACACGGGATTTAGCCAATCAAATCATTACACATCAGCATTCGAAATTTTATTGCGTTCTACAATATTTATTCCTTTGGTTTACGTGTCAATGTCGACAACCCAGAGCTTGCCGCATCATCAGATGGTGTTATTGGGTTCGCCGATGGTAACGCATGCTCTATTGGAGTTGCACGACAGCTAAGAGAGCAATCAATTCACAATAGCTGAAGCATTTGGTTTTTCAAACTACTCGAGGTGTAATTTTCGACCAATGGAATAAATTGTAACTATTGTCGCTAGATGACTCTGTTAGCTAAAAATAATTTATTTCAAACATTGGCTAACTGCATCAATAATGTTCTTCCTATTTGTTACACATGCTGATTTACCCACTACTGGTTCTGTGAATAAGGCTTTTAAATTTTTTCTGCGTTTTGCAATTATCAGATGCTTCAGCTCTAAGCCGCTGTAGGCAATCCTTTTTGCGATCATCTTGGAAATAACTTTTGAGCCAATTAAATCCAATAACGTTTTAAGCCTTGAATCAGCATCAATATTATATTCAAGGTGGTTTTGCATAGACACTGCATTCAGAACAAAAGGCAGTAATTCAACATGTGATTTTTCAATCATTTCTCTAAGTGCATTTACGTCTGCTTTGGCATTGTGTGCAATGAGCTCAGGACTAAAGTAGTGATGATATAGCTTTGCAAGTGTACATGATTCAAAATAGGGCGCAGATTTTCTATATGCATGTACAGGGTCAGAATTGCAGACAAGAGGTGGACATGCTGTAGGCCGTGGGATGGTTTCGTTGTCAAGTGAGCTACTGTCTGTATTGAAGGGGCAGGCAGTGCTATTTGTGGTTCCTTCACACACTTCCATTGTAGCTAATGATTTCTGTCTTTGTTCTTGTAATAGGCGCCTGAGCGGCTTTGCTGCCTTTGTTGTCGATGGTTTCAATCTACTTTCATGCATTCGATCCAGTTTTTACCCATGTAGAGCTGCAACATCACTTGGAGAGACCAGCAGCTACAATGGCTTGAGCACCATACGATTTCCTTCTTTTCTAGCAGGATTGCAGAAGCTACCCTGAAGTCTTGTGATTCGCTGCCACCATAGTGTCTTGATTTTGGTGCCTTGGATGTGATGATATTACTATTGACTGATTTGTTAGATTCAATCAAGTGGTACCAGCTTCTCTGCTTGGTTGCCCAAGCCATTGAATAAATCTAATATAAGTATCTGTGTTTCCTTTCATGATAATGTCTTGCTATGAGGTAGACTTTTAAATTTATAAGTAGTTCGATTATAAAATATCCACACCTAATATCAGAGCATTTACAATGTTCACCGTGAACATGAGGAACTATTGTTAATAACGTGCTCTTAAAGCCCTCTGTATTGTTTGCATTATTTTGTAGGGCATATCCAAACATGGTGATAAAAATCAGCGATAAAAAACCAAATTATTAACAGGGATGTTAGTAACGATTACAAAAGTAACGGCGTTACTAGTAATCGTTACTTTTTGAGTAACTTCTACTTGTA
>JANVCG010028539.1:0-11007 GCA_025505365.1 Haliclystus inabai | reverse complement strand
TTAATTTTAAAATAAAACTTTATTTTTTCAACAGAAGAAAATTAATTATTCGAATTTTTCATAAAATAAAAAAAAAACATCAAGAAGTGAAAAACTATTTCAGGTTGGCCTCGATAGGCCACCATAGACGTGTTTCCAAGCGAAATCATAAAATTATACTCGTGTTTTACTTCCGAACCAACATTATCTGTAATGATTAGAATGTTTGTATTAGCGAATAAAAATAAAAATATGGTAATGAAAGCAATATGCAAGATATAATATTGATAGTGAATTTTCATTTCAATTTAATGTGGTAACTGCGTATGAGTGTATATAATTTGTTTTCACAACTATTAGCATCGAAGACACTTAGATTCTTCTCGATACAAATTCATACTAGATATTAATTTCTTCGCAAAGATGACAGCTGATTCAGTTGAAAGTTCAAACTCGACTCTTATTTACTTTCTACCTGTTTCTTTGTGCATAGAATAATAAAGGAAAGAATGGGTTCAGTTTTCAGAAATAGCTAAGTTACTGCTTGATGGCGCCGCTCACTTCTTTCGAAACAATCTGTCGATAATTGATGCGTGAAACAGGTGCTGCCTTTACACTACAACCGAGAAGTTGAGAACACTAATCCCAATTGGTAATATTAAATCTAACTGACATCATTCTTGCAGATCTTTGAGGCAGATTGTTGCTAAATACTAAAGTTGAAAAAGAGCTGCTTCACACTGAAATAAAGCAATATTGGTCCATCATTCTGTAAGGGAAGTCGTTACCTCTTACGTTCGAGACAATTGAGGTCAAACTCTCAGACTGTCTTCACCAGATATGCATTTGAATTTGAAAATATGAAATACAAAATTGCTTTACAATAGAAACATTGAGTTTTGTTTGAATGTTGAGAGCATTTTCTTCCACAGTATAGACCACATTGATCAACTCTAATGAATTGCTTTTGGAAATCACCGTGTTATAAAAAAATACATTGTATCTAAAAGATTTCGTGTGATTAGTTATTCTGTTCTTCAAGATCACTCTGTCTTCCCATTATCTAGTGGATTTGCGTCCTTATTGCTCTCTATACAGGTTTTTATATAGTATTCACTTAATTTGCGATTGCCTGATAAAATATATACGAACAAAAACAGACAGCCAACCAACCATCTTTGTGAAACGGTAGAAATGATATTAATGATTGGAAACGACAGCTGATCGAGACATTGCGTTTCAACCCAGCAACTCTAGACCCTGCGTTTCGATTGGATGAGAGCTTGCGGCACTAAGTTAATTTCCTTAATCCATCCCCGGGCGTAATTCGAGTAGGCCATTTTGGGATGTATTCGTAAAGTGCATCGTGATTTTGAAACACCAAATTTTAATTTTCAGCAACTGAATTGAATGTTTTACATTGAGTCTTGCCAAATTTATCTATAAATTTTGAAAATCTGTTTTTCTGATAGAGCTAAATTCTTATAGTTTTATTCAAATGATAAGAAATTATGAATTCTTTTATGAAATGTTACCTTTCATCCACAAAATTAGATTCAGAAAACCTTAATCAATTAAAACCCGATGGAACTCTCAATAAAGTTATCCCCCCGCCCCTTATTTTTAATGAATCGATCTACTATCCATATACCATTTTTATTGTAAATTTCAAACACTTCTCATAGAATTTTGATTTTTCTCTGATTGTACCATACACATGGTGGAATTTAATCCTTTTCTATTTGTAAAAGTAAAAATTTCGAATAATTTCCAATGCTAAACCTTGCTTAATTAAATAATCCAGTCAATCGCTTTTAACTTGCTATGTACAATTGAATTTATCTAGTGGCGTTTCAGTACTCTCAAAACGGCGTGGAAATGGGGTGTACACTTTTCTAAATTTATCCTTTACCTTGAATTCAACATTTTATCAAAACAAGATCAAGGAAATGCAAAAAGGTCAAACTTCAATCCACATGGACTTCAAATGTTAGCTATATTCGAATCAATGATTGCTTTTAGGCACCTGAAAGCTACATAATAATAATAATAATAATAAATTTGTAATTTATTGGGGTTTTTCCAGTAGCTGATCAATAGCGCTTTACAATACCATTCATATTAAAAACAAACAATTAAAAGTATAAAAATTAAGTCATGGAGATAAAACATATACAGGTTGCTAAATAGGTGTGATGGTTTTCACTTCTTTTTTTTTAAATAGTTGAATCTCAGACGAAGAATGCAGTTTTAAATAAGTGTGTCTTGAGATGCTTTTTAAAAATTGCAACGGAAACAATGTCTCTTAGCTCAGAAGGCAACGTGTTCCATAAAAAGGGTGCTGCAGAAAAAGTGGTCTCTCAGTGGGTTAAAAACAATTTTATTCAAGTCCACATACTGTGATTAATAGCTTCTTAATTTGTTTTTCTTTTTTCCCTATTTTATGTGGAACCATTATGTCACTACGATGAAGGTATTGTTGCTAGGTCACCAATATGTTCATGATTTACTTAGGTTCTAAGATCGATCTTAATGAGTGTTTGGAAAACTTTTTTTGAAGCTATGTGGTGCGAATAAAGCATTCCACTTACCAATCGAGGACTCGTCGTTTGTTACTTACTCTCTGTGACGATGTAATCTGTTTGTTTGTTTGTTTGTTTGAATAGAAATTAAATTAGTAAATACGAGTACAGTAGGAAGTATTAGCCAATATAATTAACCAGGAATTGTGATAAAAATCATCATAAAATAGTATAACTTTCTACATTCAAATATATTGTATAGCTTATCAATGATGCGACCTGACGTCACCATGAAGAAGGAGGAAATTAATAGGATAATGATATTAGAAAATGACTCACTTATCTGGAAAGATGAAATCTTCTCAGAAGTCATAAATTTATTTTTATCTGACTTCAATTGAGGTTGTCGACGCTATGATTGCTTGATGATCAAAGAGTGTAATTCATTCAAGTACCGTGCGCTGCAATACATAACCTGCTTCAGTTTTAAGAGTGTTGAGGGTTATTATTTTCATTCACTATACTTCAAACCTCATCAAAGAATGGAAAGATTCATCACCAAACAGTGTATTTGAAAATATTCTTTATTGGGTACATCAGAGTAACTATGCTTTGTTTCACTTGACTATATTGATTGGCTTGTAATTTCTATAGCTAACCGCTGAGAAGATAGTTGATTTATAGACGTGTGCAATCACAAGAGTGCAAAAGGTTTAGAAAGACTCATCTAGGCACTTAGAGGGATATCTTGGGTACATTTGAAAATCGAAAACCATCTTTCTCGTGTCAAGTGTAATATATAGAGTAACTACGTTACGTGAGTGGCTATTCATTATTGTTTCAACATGTACTCGTCATTACCAAGTTTGGGAGTAACACCTCAGCGACCAAATTGTCAAGTATTAACCGTACATACACGGTCAAACCCCCTAAAGGCACTTGTCTACTAGCCTGTAACCAAAGAACTCTCATCAACTTGAGGTGTGTGAATCTTCCAGTTTATAAATTATTTTGTTATACAGTAGCGTGCTCTTTGTTCACTCTTTTTATTTCTGTTCCTTGATTGATTAGTAGTTATTACATTTGCAAGTCAAGGCAGTTTGGGTAACTCATAGAGTCAATCTTGAAATTTATCAGCGGCAAACAAAGTGGTAGCATGGGTACGCCAGGGTACACATAGCATTTAGAGTGTAAATAGTTATTGCAGGGCTTTTGTCCTGAACTTTATATTAAGCAACGAGAGACTCTATGAAGATAAATAATACATGCGATGTGTCATTTTGAAATTCTTGATTTTCCCGGCCCCTACATAAATATATATACGCACCCACTCACCAAGACGAAAGCAAGAGAACAGGAGAAAGACACCTAAAAATCGTTCGCGTCTTGTTAAAGAGACAAAAGGTATTGAAGTGAGGGAAACACTCCAGAGTACTCAGGTTTGTAACTTATCTTTTTCAAGTTAATTTAATTACTTTAATTCATTATAACATCATTGCAAAAGTTTTTGTTCAACCACCATCGACTAGTGCATTTTCTCTGAATGACGGCGCTGCATGATCATTGCTTCCCAGAAACGTGGCTGACAGGTATATGACCGGTCTAATAACACTGTTTCGTAGCATTGGAAGTTTTATCAAACTAAAGAAAACATTGATGTTTACTCTTGAAATTCTATATGTTGCCCTAATGTAGCCTGAAAACTGAAATGCTATTTTACCTATAGAAATTAGTCTCATGGTAAGTGAAATTATTATATTATAAATCAAACTCAACTTGACGAAGCTCTAATCAATCTAAGGATAGTTTTGCAAGTCTATCTTTATAATCAGTATAACTAATATTTCAACGACAGGCTGAGTGAATTGGCGCTGCACTTTTTCTACTAATTTGATGTCTTTTAACAAGTGGCGACTCCATAATTGAGTGTCCGCTTCCAGCATTGGACGAATGTAGATTTTAAAGGCTTTTGTAAGTAATAAAGGATTGCTTGAATGGAAGCATTTCTTCAACAAGTAAGCGCGAGTTTGAGCTTTTGCAACTATTCTTCCACAATACTATGAAATTTGAAATCCATTGAGATATTAATTCCTATATCACGAACACGTTTTGTATGAGTTAGGACGTTGGATGACAGTTTGTAAGAGTTGGATGGAATACGATTTACGTAACGTTATAATCTTCACTTTGATCACGCTATAAAAATCGTTATTCACTGTATTTTTCAAAATAGCAGTCCATTGTGTGAGACATTGTATAGATAAGATTCTTTAATAATTAGACTTTATATAATAGAATGCGATTTTTTGTTCAGAGACACATCGCAGCTGTCATTGCGCAATTTTCACCTGTTTTGTTGTAATTATGCTCTAGCATGTTGTATTTTCTAAATAACCAAACTTTATTAAATATCAATCAAACATTATTAACGAACAGCAAGATAAATTGCTTTTATTATTCATTATTAGAACAGAAATATTGAGAAATCAAATTAAGCTAAGTTTGAAGCTAATTGTCGCGAGGGAGAGACAATTTACCTTGGCGAATCATAGCCTATGTAGCAGAATTCGGGTTTTATTACGATGTAAAGTTTAAAATTGAACTCTACAAGTCGCCAAGTCAAGCATTCGAAATGCTCAGCCTCGTATGGCTTCTCAAGCGAAATAATAACTATGCTCAATACTATTGCATGATATCTGCAATAATTACTTTCAGTTGCAAATTTTATTTCGCTGATGCAGGAGTTTTAATCATTACAGACAATACAAATCCAATACAAAAACATGGAAAAGATTTTACAATTCCGCTGAGGAATACAACTCAAAATTTAACAGTCTTGTCAAACTTATCACCACCAAACGAGGTTCTGAAGCACCTTTTAATTTTATCAAATGAAAGCTGTTTAATTACGATTACAAAGTCTTTAAAACTGTCAGCAAGTTACAAAGAGACGGCACAATCTTTAAACTTGAGTTGCTTTTACTCGATCGCAACAAAACATGGCAGACAATTTCAGGTAACCCTACTTTTCTTCTATGTATTTTTCTAATTTTGGCTTGCAAATGGAGTTTTATAACAAAATCAATCTTTATTGACAAAGTAGGTTTTCTTGGATGGCTGTCTTTTCAATGCTCTCGCTATACCATATTTCCTGTTTCAGTTTGAAATATTCTATGAGTAAGAGAATAAGTCATAAAAACAATAACTCCAATTAAAACGAAAGATAGCGACAAAAAACGACTATAGTATTTGTAAACAACCTTTCGGAATCTCTTAATACCCTCATCAGGCTTGAAAAGGGTTACACATTATAATTACATATATTATTAATAGGAAAAGTATTCTAATCTAAAGTGTGAAAATCGTTAAATACATAGACAATACAAAAAGGACATGAAATTACATCACACACAAAGTATTGTTTAAAATAATTTTGACCGGACGGAATCAAAGTCAAAATTACTTTAAACAATACTTTGTGTGTGATGTAATTTCATGTCCTTGTTGTCTTGTCTCTTTATCTAACGATTTTCACACTTTATAGAATACTTTTCCTATAAATAATATATGTAATTATAATGTGTAACCCTTCTCAAACCTGATGATGGAATTAAGAGATTCCAAAACGTTGTTTACAGATACTAGTCGTTTTTTGTCGCTATCTTTCGTTTTAAAATGTTTTACAAAGAAACTTTCATTCACAACTCCAATTGAGTTTGTGATATTGTTTAGCATAAACCTGTAGACCGGAACGTTACACCCATTTTATACCTTTTTATCCAGATCACGAGCAAATATCGCAGAAATACAATTCTCGAGTCCAAAGTGTTCGGTTCGAAGCAACTGGAAGCTATAAATTTACATAAAATTAGGAATGATGGTGCATTGAAGTGATACTGTCTATATAATCTGCATATAGGTTCGCTAACATCTTTTTAAGATCGCTAACAAAATATAGTTCAAACTGTCACCACGTAAATATTTGATATGTTCTGACGTGTCTTTCATTTGCCATTGGTTTATCGTGAGGTTTGTAAACTTAATTGGTTTGAAGCTGTTATACCCTGCATACCACTACTAAAGGTTCATAAGCCATTAGTGATCTTTGAATTACAAATTCACAGAAGTGATGTACAATGTATCAGTGGCAGAAACTCATCGTATATGAAATAGACTAATATAGGACCATAATAGATATCATTTCAATTTCTAGGAGACCGACAACCTCCGCACTTCAATTTGCTACGACCGTTCCGCCGATTTTACGTTGCTTTTATTGGATATCATCGGTATAGGATCAGTTACCATCATGAGAATTAGTACACAATGGATAAACATGGCAAAATATATCTCAACCGAAAGACGCAGGTTAGGACTGATTGCACATAACCTGTTCTTAGACAATGAGGTATTGGCTAAACGAGACATCGATTCTATACTTAGCAGCTCACTCACAGTTTCATCCAACGTCATAGTACTGTTATGCCCATACTACATTCTACCAATGTTGCTGAAGACAGCCAATGACTTTGGGATGACGGATACTTCATATACATGGGTATTTCCGCTTGTCAGTCACGAGGACTTCCGCCGTCTTGAAATCAAACCCATGAGATATTTTCTATTTGACGTTGAATCTGATTTCTCGATCTCTAAGGATTTGATCAATATAGCCATCGAATCCTATAGCCTTCCCTCTTCACATATACCATCAGATAACGCGTAAGTGTCTTTTTTATAATAAATCTTACTTTGGTATTATAATTGCTAAAGGAACGGGCTGGATCCTAATTTATTATAGTGTTAATAGTGATTCCATCGGGAGAAGCACCTCACACCATACGATAGCTATTTGAGCATAAAATGAAATAAAAAACTTTGAAACGAATAAAATGCATTACGAATATCTTGTATGAGATAATTTGTGTTTTCAGAAGAGATTTCTGCTTTCGTAACTTTGAAAAACTCGTATCTGTAACCATGAGATGTAAAACTTGGTGAAACTAGTCCAGTAAACACATTTTCAGTGAGACCATAAATTATGCATGGAAAAACCAATCATCCCCCTTTCATTGATCAAATGACTTTAGCACTTCTTTCAATTGCAGGACAGTATTCAAAGACGTGTCACAAGCAATCGTCTCACTTCTCAGACATAATTCTATGTTCACTACTTGCTATTATAAACTGCATAGGCACGTTATAAAATTTCCTGATACCATGAATTTCTTCACTTACAATGCAAAGTCAGCTGATTTCCATTGGAAGAATGATCTCACAGTCTCTCTACATCTACTACCTCGTCTTATTGTGACCAGTATTTTACGCGATTCAGTATTTTCGAAAACACGAGAACCTACTGCGAGTATTAGTGAGTATGCAAGTACTAAAAAATGTGCCGCGAATGAACTAGTCTGTTCAGAGCCACAAGTAGAAAATGGAACGATCAAATCATCAAAGATATTGTGTTGCTCTGGAATAGTGCCAGACATATTGATCCTTGTACAGAATCATTTGCAAATATCATTTGACATTAGAGGAGTTCCAGACGAAATGTACGGATCATCTAATTCCGATGGAACATGGAACGGTATGATTGGAGAACTACTAGCCGGAAGAGCAGATATGGCTGGAGGAATTCTAGACGCTAATTTGCACCGATCTGCTGTGGTAAACTCAGCCTATCCTTTTTTTTCGTCATATTACAACATATTACTGATAAATGATATACCAGATGCATTTGTATTCCTGAATTGGAATTTTATCATGCACATCGACACCCAGTCATTGTCTCTGCTTTCTGTTGGATTTCTTGCTACTCTTACAACGTTGATGATTGGAGAGTGGCTCGTATGCAGGATTAAAAGACGTATGGGAATGGTAAACATTCGAACTTATGACATCAGTAAAGCTAGTACGCATCTCATGGGTATAGCTTTTCAACGTGATATCGGTGGTGAGATGCCACCCTCGATATCAGGAAAAGCAACCTCGGTTTTATTTGCTTTTGGTATGATGATTGCAATTACTGCATTCACTGCAGCGTTGACTGCTACAAAAGTTGACGTAGATCATGGTAATGATTTCAAAGGATTTATGGACGAAAGGGTAAGAGTGTCCATCAACATTTAACAATGATGAGACGACAGCATGATCAATTCACTTCAGCTCTATTCGAAAAAATTCATTCTATAAACACTTTTATAACTAACATTGAGTATTTGATCTTTGTTTAACATCTTCACTGATACCAAGATTGTAATCGGATGCATGATAGTATTAAAATGTACAAATTCATCTTATTTGATCCATGTAACAATAGCAGACATGATAGATGACATTCGTCAAAACAATGTTCTTTATTATGTAATGAGACAGGATAATTGTTGTTTGATCAAGCAAGGGTTTCGCCTGATAGATGATTTTAAATATAAAAGACCAAGTGATTATTCAAAATTCTAGAGATTACAGTAAGTTATAAACGTTCACCAAACATTTAACGAACAACACAGCGCATAGTTTTGAATATATTTCATCTCAAAATTATTGGTTTTGAAATAATTGCGTATACTTATAATTACTTGTTACAGGTGCAGAACCCAAAAGATGATTTCAAGATTGGTTCATACGCTAGTGGAGCCGCAGAGAACGTTTTCAAGATTCACACTGATCAAAAATTCCGCAACGTTTATAAGTCTCTATTGCCCAACTACGTCAAGTCTACTGATGAGGCTCGTGACAAATTATCAACTGGGTAAGAGAAAATAAAAAATTGGATTGCATTAATACGTAAACTATATAATTTATTAATGAGATTTCAATAAAATAATTTCAAAGCTTAATGTACACATCTTTGCACACTATACCTGCTACAATTAAGTGCCTCTTTGTTTTGAGAACGGTAGAGGGGTTTCAAAATCAAATTGCTTATTTGATGGTGCCTCCTCAAAACTGTGCTCACATCCCCTGTGGCATAAAAGTACAATATATGTCTACAAGCTGTGCAAAGAAATACATTGATTTGCCACGTTAGACATGTTGTTCGATTTTCAATTTCAGAGAACTTCAAGCGTTTATGTCTGGCCAATTAGTGTTAGATGCTATCCTTGCCTCGATTCAGAATTGTTCATTCCGGATTCACCATGGAAACGAGATAGCCATGTTCCAGTCATTTGCACTTCCAAAAGACTCGCCGTGGTTAACTCCCATCTCCAACCTGTTAATAATGTATTATGCGGATGGTGTTATTGAAAATATCAAAAACAAGTGGTTGAAAAGTAAATGTTATTTTGAATCAGAACAAGAGATTTTTAGTAAAGCGTTGCCGATGGAATACATTGGTGGTCTATTAGTGCTTTTACTTGTAACGTTCAGTGTGGCTGCTATCGGGGTTTTGTTGGAATACCTTAGTTTTAATATCCTCAAGCGGAGAAAATATTTATTGGATTAATAGTTGATATATCGATGACATTTACTAAATATATTATCGAGTATAAATGTCATCGATGTATCAAATGTTTAAATATTCCAATGTATTCTATAAATGTGATTTTCAATCTATCTGTATCAATTTTCCATGATGGGACTATCAGCAGAACAACCAAGAAATATATTGCCATGAAATCAAACCTTTCCATATCTGAAAAAAGCTGAATAATATTTGGTCATTGCTATCAAGAGTTGAAATACAAAAAAAAATGCAATTCTAAATAGCTTTACATCAAACAGAAATTATATTCAATCCAGCATTTCTTTTGTTTATATATCATATATAATCAGAGCCTTAATGATTTATGTTTCCTTATTGTATTCTTCTTACTAACATTGTTTATTTCAACATGTGATTATTAATTAGATTATTGAAAATGAATTTTGATGCGTTGTGTCTACAATAGAGTCCAGCCGAAGCACTCCGGTTTACGCGAGGAAAGTTATGGTATAACTAATTTAATTAGGGGTACAGCTTTATAGCTTTTGAAACCAGGAAATTGTGATAGAACGCTCTTATTTTGCCACATTTCGACTACTACGTTCTATTGATTTGGGGTATTGAACGCAAAAACATCTACATTGCCTCCAAGTACTTCAAAACGGATGCTAGCTGTGCTTGACTGGCTTAGCATCAGGGACAGGGTAAAATATCGGTATCCTGGGTGCATAAAATAAAATTTCGGAAAGCTCCTCTTCTATTATTTATCCATATTCTTCGCTTCACCATTAACCACCAAAACACGATCTTCAGCCACTAACAACATCTACATCAATCATCAAACACAGACATCATAACTCTTTCCAATCAGCTGGAGCTTGTCTGTGGAACGCTCTACCAGCCTTGATGAAAGTGACTGCTGACAGTACCACTTTCAATAATATGTTCCAGAACAATCTTACCCATGAAAATAATCATAGCTATTAATTGGCTTGAAGGCTTCTCAATAAATGATGATGATGATGATGATGATGATGATGATGATGATGATGATGATGATGATGATGATGA
Organism: Haliclystus inabai; assembly: GCA_025505365.1. Classification (NCBI taxonomy): domain Eukaryota; kingdom Metazoa; phylum Cnidaria; class Staurozoa; order Stauromedusae; family Haliclystidae; genus Haliclystus; species Haliclystus inabai. The sequence goes on along the minus strand of JANVCG010028539.1, from coordinate 6 downwards.
TGATGA
>JANVCG010028528.1:0-11010 GCA_025505365.1 Haliclystus inabai | reverse complement strand
GATTCGTTAATTCTAGACTTTGAGGTGCAAAGTTGGTGAGTCGGCGAGTCGGCAAGTTGGTATTTTACTCCCACCGGATGAGGGTGCTCAATCAAGGAAGATGATTTGCTGAAAGACTATCCTTTGATTGACACGGGTGCTCAGCTCTTGTTCCTGATTGGAAGCTTGGCATGCTAAAATTGTCCAATGAGCCAAATCAACAGTCCTGAAATCGCGAATCGAGTAGAACAATAGAAATCATTCGTTTTCTGAATAGCTTGTGGGATGTGTAAGGTAAATCATGTGTTTGTTAGCTAGTGCAATTTGATTTTTTAATTTGGGTCAAAATACAAAGTTCTAGTCATTGGGGTAAATCAAAGCTTTGAAATTCTGACTGGTGCACAAGTACCTTATTGCCCCCTCTAGATCTGCCCCTGTTTGAAAATATCACTATGCATACTTAACTTCAAGAACTAGACAATTAGGTCTTGTGGTGTACTTTAATTTCATAAAGCTTATCATCAGACTTTTAGTCACTGTAATAATAACTTGAGCATAAATTCTGATTTAAATACAAAGATCAAAGTAGATAGAGTCCCGGTAAGCGGGACTTTTGTACCAAATGCTAAAGTCCCAGCAGTCCCGGTTTCCTGGACTATATCCACATCCTACAAAGATTGCCAGAGGACTGAAGAATAACATTTTGATTTGTGCCTGGAGATTGAAAAATTTAGTTTCCTAATATTTAATTCCTCCCTAAATATCATTTGCATGTGAATATTCAATCAGCTCTTTAGAAAAACTCTTCAGGCTTAAGAAATATTTCAAGTTTAATTAATAAAATATGTATTTGCTTCTCATACTCTAATTGTGCGGATGTGTGGTAGGCCTATATGCAAAAGTGAATAGGGACACACATTTTTCATCAGATCTTGAACCCCTTCCAGCAATGCAATTGTCCATTAAGGATGTTAAAGTCTAATGATGAGATTTCAATACTTTCTATTGTAAAGTTGCTTTTTTGAGCGAATACGAAGCAGCAAAACAGGCTTTGATAGTAGGGAGACAGAATAAACAATTCAATCTTCTTTATTAGGTGACTGGTGCTAATAGAGGAATTGGATATGCTATCGTCAAACAATTATGTGAAGTCTTCAATGGCACTGTACTTTTAACAGGTAGGATCTTGAATGGTTACATGAAACAGGTAGGATCTTGAATGGTTACATGAAATAGTTGCCTCTTCCTGAAAATGAGATTTGCCTTGTTATATCCAAAAGTTCATTTTTCATCAGTAGATTTCCTCTCTTAAGCCTTCATTTTCTTTTAAATTTCTTCCATTAAAAGGCTTGTGGACATGATTTAGAACAAGCACTATTGAAAGAAATGTAAAATGATGTTGCGTCGCAAGGAATACAGACAGAGACGAAACGTTGGATCTGCTGTAACTAAAAAGTGTGCTTTAATAAAGACAAATTTACAATCATATACAGATTTACAAATGATGACTAAAATAGTACAAATTTAGAGTTAAGGAAAAATTTCTCTCCGCAGCAGACAAAGTTTTTGAAACAAAAATTACAGGTTTACCATCTTGCATTAAAATACCTGGTTTTGATAATGAGTTTTGATAATGATCAAGGCTGTACGAGTGGCTGCAAGGAAAGTTCTAGCTTGAGATTTTGAAAAGCCTGTTGTGCCTGCAGTCTATCGAAAAACAGTATCGTTTTCACGTAAATCATTTAAAGGTTTCAATTTTTCAGCAAAATTGTTGATAAATCGTCCAAAAAAATTTATTAAGCAGACGAAAGAGGCTACTTCCTCTTGTGAAGTAGGTACAGCTATCGAAGTGATTTTTTCCACTAATTTTGGGTCAGGCCCTATCCTACTTGCGATAATTTTAAAACCCAAAAAAGAAATATCATCTACCTTTTGGACGCATTTTTCTGGGTTGATAGGTAAATGTCATTGTTTGAATCATTCCAAAACTGCATTCAATCTTTTGTACAATGAATCTGCAGTTACAGCATGTATTAAAATGTCATCTTGAAATGGGATGACGCCTTTAAGGCCAGATACTATTTTGTCCATCACTTGTTGAAAAACGAAGGAACTGTTTTTCATACCCATTTGTAGACGGGTGATTTTGAAAAGACCCTTATGGGTATTAAGTACAGTAGGTTTTGAGCAGCTTCGTCAATTGCTATTTGCCAATACACAGATTTTAAATCAATTTTAGCAAAATACTTAGAACCGTTTCAGTTTCAGAAAATTGTTTCCGTGTTAGGAATGGGATAAGAATCACTGAGAGTTTTCCTGTTCACATATACACTAAAATCAGCGCACATTCGGAGGTCACCGTTAGGCTTATTTACCGAAACAACAGGGTATGCATTTTCTGCTCCACCTGTACTCAACGGCTCAATCACACCCATGGCCTGTAGACGCTCTAGTTCTCTAGTCGCAGCAGCCTGTATAGGCAAAGTACTGGTCGCGCGTTGTAAAATTTTGGTTCAGTGTTCTGTTTTAGTTTTATCGTTGCTACAACACCCTTAACGACAGGCAAAAACTCAACAGAGACCTCAGCAGAACCAATATGCGAAAGTTTGAAAATATCTTTTTCAAACAAACCATATCTACGAGAAGAGTCTACTATTTGTACATTTATGGGTATGAGTACCCCCTCTCTAGCTACAGTTAATTTACATCTCCCCTTAATATATCAAGACCTCTATTATCAGAACTACTTGACTTGCGGTTAGATACACTAAGATCTGGTGAGCCAATCTCCCGCCATAATGCGGCCGATAATATTATGCATGAAGCACCAGTGTCAAGTTGCATAGTTATTGGAACTCTATTAATGTCGACTGTCTCCATGATTGATTCCATGCTGTTAATGATATCATCATCTATGTTGCCGATAAAATAATGTTCATCCTCATCTACATAATTATTGGAAACTTTTACATTAGCTTTATTGAGTACCTTACTGTTATTATCTTTCGATGATTTGCGACAGTACTTCTTGAAGTGTCCTTGTTTGCCACTCCCGTGGCACTCTTTACCCTATGCGGGATATTGTCTCGGCTGATGGCTTGACCCACAGTTTCCGCATTCTTTTACATTACTTTGGCTTTGTTTAATCATGCTGTTGACATCATTGGTCGCGCCTTCCAACTTGAACACTGGTTTGTTGTTGTCGTTACGGTGGACAAATTCTGTTGTTTGGCGGTATTGTCTTCAACGCTCTTTCAGATCGTCAAATGTAGCAGTCGGTGTCAGACGCAAGAAGTTGATCAGCTCTTTGCTTATCTTTCAATCTACAAATGCATATATGTAAACCATTTTCTTCAGCTCCTCACATGGATTGTCATCCACTCTTAATCGTTCGAAATTACATCTATCTGCAGCATGGTTAATACGGAGCAGATCATCACTGGATTCATCGGCGTTGATCTTGATTGCCATAAAATTCGTTCTTTCGGCAATTAATAATCTCTCTTTTGGTTCGACAATTCTAATTGCAACTTGTGTTATTGCGGAGAACTCCATATCATGTAACTGCAATGGTTTTACAGTTAACTTCATTATTGCTGGCTCTCCATGTAGCTCCAGGAACATGTCAGCTTTTGCAAGTGATTGAACGGTGTCTCCTTTAGCTTTTACGTCAACCAACTTCTTGCCTCTTGCCTTTGCTTCGAACGCTAAAAACCACACATTGGCTCGTTCTATATCAGACGAGTCCAGCTCACGACGCTTCATTTCCATGATAAAAATGATAAAAAATTGGTGAAGATATGAATTAACTTCAACACGAACCTTATTGATTAAGGCCCGTCCGGGGATGCCAAGATGTCTTTTCGCAAGGAATACAGACAGACTCGACATAAACTAATAATTACATAACATTAAAAATACTACAAATGATTTTCATGTTTGTCACAACCAAGGAAGAGTAATGGTATGGATTCTATTACTTTTCCTGTTTGGATGAAATAGCGTATTTATGCAAATTCTCAACTATCAGCATTTTCCAGTGGTGTTTTACTACCACTGCTCTGCCAGAAAGTTGTTTCTTTCTTGTTTCATGGTTTAAATACAAAATTCGCTTGCTTAATCAAAACAAATTTAAACATTACATAATTTCAACAATATAGCACTATGGCACAATTTCATCAAATAACATGTTTTAAATCAAACAAGGGATATCTAAGATTAATCAACCTGTAGGTATTTGTGAACCCTTGCCATCAGGGGAGTTACAATCACGAGGAGAAGTTTTGCACATTTGGATGCTTCATCAATGTGTACTCCATTTTTCCATCCTGATCCTTAAAATCCTCATTGTACTACTCAACTTTATCATACAGCTGTAGCATTAGCTTTTCTCCTTCTTTTTCATCGTACAAACTGTTATTGAATAATTTATAATAATGTTTGAAATCATTTAAGCGTGGCATTACAGACCTGTCTGCAAACTTCAACTCAAACTCAGTGTCTGTGCTACAGCTTTCCCTTAGTTCTTTTTTGAACTGCCCATAAGCAAGCGAGGGTGTGTACCAATTCTCAAATTATTTAAAAATTTGTTCCTTGCTCTCAGAGCTGCAGTCTCAGAATGATAATGCATTCAAGAGGGTAATAGAATGGTTGTGAATGGTTGAAATCTGTAAAGCAAAATTTTTCATTTATATTCCCCACAGTTTTTTCACTTTTTACTTTGAATGTAACATAAAATGGACATCTTGTGTTCTTGATCCTACGTCCTGCTTCCTACATAGATGTCAATCTTGTATTATGCTGATATCTATATCGCATGGTGATATTTGATGTCGTTTGACCTTCTGCATCACTTATACCTTGAGTTTTGCTTATCCTCAGAGTTTGTTTTGTCGATTGTTCATAGCATTTCACAAAATCTATGATATCTTGCTTTGAACGTATGTTGCATTTGAGCTATGCAAAATATGACCCTTCAGGGGTAGCAGCACCTGTAGCACCTTTAGCAAATGCAATCATTTCGTATTGGAACCTTGAAAGTAGTATTGGTAACATGTACTCAATAGATGTTTCATCGCTTGTAAGGTTACATTTGGGGACACCTCTTGTTACGTTGGTAAAGACTTGTTGAATGACATCATTCTCCAACACAGGGATATCTAGCGTCAAATCATCTGGATTAAAAAATATTATTTTCTAAAGAGTATCAATTTATTTCGATTTGTTATATTTCGAATTATAGGGTTAGTAAGTTGACATGATTTGCATGCAAAACTTCTGAGACATATTGGCTTACAGCAATCAGCTGCAAATTAATTTACTTGTAAAATTGGAATTTGGCAATTAAGAAAACAATAAAAAATTTCAAATTATATGCATTCCATAATTCAACTTGAACAGCATTTTTAATACATATGATTCACCTTACTACAAATGTAAATGTATTGAAACTGTTATATTCTTCATATGCAGGCAGTGCTGTCAACAGTGAATAAAATCCGTATTTTAGTCTTACCTGTTCGCTTTCAGTAACACCTTTTGATGTATGTGGTAGATGGAACGATAATAGACTGAATTTATTAGCGTTTCCATAAGTTGTTTGACTGGTGTATTGAGTACATGGGCTTATCATGGTACGATTGAATACATAATTTATTCTTTAAAGGGGTGATTCGTTATACTTGGCTCTTTCTGTGGCCGGATATAATTTAGATTCAATTTTTCTTTTCCGCTGACCGTTTTTAGGGAATAGCCATGTAACTAACATCTTCAGGTAACAATGCCATGTTTTCTCTTTGCACATATTCCAGCAGATAAGCAAGGGTTAAGACATGAAAACAATTTCCTGATTCACTTCATGAATTTAAAAAAAAATTGAAGTTACTGCAGCCTTGCTAACTGCACTGTCCTTAATTGCATACCTATTGAGCATTTTAATCAAGTTGAACAATATGTCATGGATTGGAGCACAAGTAAATAACCTCACTGCTACCCATAAATAAGACTAATTGACTTGAAAAATGTAATTAATTCTGCCTCTTTTGTTAGCTTGTATTCAACTGGTAATAAATAAATTTTTGAATGCATAGATGATTTTCGACATCCATCTTGCCCGCCTGCCCGGCGCATCAAACCAGGAGTAAGTGGAGAATTTGCGCTCTTAGACGTGCTATTTAAAAATTTGAATGTTAGTTGATTGTATCAGCTCTTTATAGTCTACTCTAGGAAGGGTATCTTTGTTGTCCTCAGATAGTGCACACTCAATGTATCTATACATTATGTTGTTTCCCGCCGTAGCATAGGGAGAATGGAGTAGAAGTTGTGGTTTGCCACAACTCTTCAAATCTTTTAAAAAGTAACAACCCCGGTGAGGTAGATCTCCCAGAAATGTCTTCATATACGTGCTTAATGATAAGTTCATACTTGTGATGTCTGTATATGAACCAAAGTAAAACTCTTTTCAACTTCTGTTCTAGAAAACACATGTCCCATTTTTTGCCAGTATTTGAGGCCATGGCATCAAATGATAGATCAATGATATTTCCTTCAATATTCCATTCTGTCAATTGCTCATACACATCACTTGCTATACTATTCCCTCTCCCAAAATTGAGTGGTGTTACAAGCAACAGTTTTTCTGGTTTTAATCGAGTTGCAAGGATGGTAAGACAGTCTTCTTTCTTTTATGTATTATCAATTGTTTCGATCAATTTCCCATCCCAATGAACCACTAGATTCAAATTGGCACATTTCTGTTGGGTACTTTGTCTTTACATCCGCTGTCATTATTTGATTCTTGATCCTCGTCTTCTAAGAACTTTGTGATAATTCAAACTGCCCTGGATATAAAACAATTCTTTCTGATGTAGCTGTATTGATGAGTGGGTGGCGGGGATGGTGTACCTACAAGGGGTGGGGCTTTCATATCTCGTACCCTAATGTTCCCTTTCAAATGCGGTAATTACATTCACTTTAATATCTGTCACTGTGATTTAAATTTAGAGCGAGGATGGTATCTGTTTCCTGCGAAACAGTTTCCTGATTTTTATTCTCAATTACTGTACCTTAAACTTATGAAATGAATAAATCAAACACAAATCAACTAAATCCTCCTTCCTTCCTTAGTAGTAGCAATAATGTCCAACATGTTATTGAATTGAATCAAACTATATTCAGTAATATATTTAATAGAGTCATAATGTTCAATAAAATGTACATTAAATTTACTTTTTTTGCTTAGTGTTTGCACTATCCATCAGCTTTTTGGTTCAATTCTGAACTTCTGCCACTAGCTCCTTGATCCTAATCATTTTATTTTTTATTTCATTGGTATTGCTAAGATCACAAGAAGACAGATAACCTTCATTTGTGTTGGTAGCAGGATCACTTATAGTAATTCTTTGAGATAAATCTCTTTAAGAGTAAGATGTTGATGTTGATTAACAGTTGACTATTATAAAGCAATAATAATTAATACAGTATGGGTGTAGTATTTTATGAAGCGGCATCGGGGTCAAAAAAGATTAACATATTATTTTACCACATTTCTCCTGTTACCTTCCTGTCAGTGACAACTGTCTCAGTGACACTTTTCGCAGTGACATCTTTGCAAATGACATGTCTCCCAGTGACATCTCTGTCAGTGAAACGTTTCGCAATGACATCTTCACCAGTGACACGCTTTGCAGTGACATCTCTCTCAGTGACATGTCTACCAGTAACACAGTTCGCAACGACATCTCTCTTAGTGACATGTCTACTAGTGACATCTCTCTCAGTGACGTCTTTCCTATAGGCAATTTACTTTGTTACAAATAGTCGTTCAGCCTCGCAACCAGCACTTCCGAAGCAAGCGTTTTCATAAGGAAAGAAACAAAGTTGTCACCGCGAAAGAAAGCGTGCATGTTGTTATATCACATTATCTCTTGGCATTTCATATTACATTATTGTAGCCTATTGATACGTTAAACGGCGTTTACATGTTTTGTTGAACTTGGTGTCATATCGGTGCATTTTCGCTTCGTAATAATGTCGGTAAGATATCATGCCAGAACATTTATGCAATCAATTTTCATTATCATTCTGTTCTACTTCAAGATTTATATTCCAGTGTTGCTTTCAACCAGAAAACGTCATTAAAAAACGCCTTGATGAAATGATGCTCGTCATCACCCAAGAACTGTCGGCATTGATGAATACAGATACCAGTGATATGGAGCTTGACTCGTTGCAATTTCGTATTGATAATATATATCATATAATGTTGAGATATCATGCCGTATTTGAGTTAACCCCATCAGTGCTTCAAACAGCTAAACAGGTGAAAGAACTTGTCGATTTATTTATCAAGGAAAAAGACAATGGTATTAACAATTTTAATGCCCAGTCACTATTTACTGGTACAAAGGGTCGGCCTGCCTTTAACATCACCCAAAATCAGCTCGAATTCTTTCTATCTAATGGTTTCAACCTTCCAACCATTGCCAAAATGCTAGGAGTGTCACATAGTACTGTCAAGAGGAGGATGTGCATGTATGGGTTAACTGTTCATGACTACTATTCTCATGTTTCTCCTCACGACTTGGACGCTGTTGTAATCAAGAATGTGAAAGATTTTCCAAATTGCGGATATCGCCGTATGAATGGAATTTTGACTAGTTCTGGGATTAGAGTAACGGAGAGAAAGCTGAGAGAGTCAATGCGACGAGTAGACCCAAGTGGTGTACTTTGGCGCACTGTTCAGCTACGATTAATACATCGAAGAAAGTACAGTGTGCCTGGGCCCTTGTCATTGTGGCACATTGATGGAAACCACAAGCTAATAAGGTTTGTATCTAACTGTTCTACGTACGTTAGATCCAATAGAAGTATAACATTTTGGAAAGACATAATATTTTTCAATCCATGCTGTATGCTGATCGCGATTACGCATTCTATTTTCTTGGTTGGCAGCTAAAATATGCATAGGCATAGAAGGCGGGGGCTGGGAGGGCGGTAGCCACCCCAAACGTTTTTAAAAAGCCATTTTTCAGGCAATTTTCAGGCAAATCATAGATTTTTCTATTGTCTTGATCGAATTTTTTCGGGCAAAACTGTTTTGCCTCTCCCTAAATGGAAGTGTTCCCCTACGCTTATGAAAATATGTTCTAAAAATATGAACTAAATATGTTCTCTGTCTTGTGATATCTCAAATATTTGTGGCTTGGCCATGGTATCATCAATGTGAGTCAACTTAATTTGGTATTAAAACACAATATTTCTTTCTTTTCAGCTAAGTGCATTCTTTAGCGTTCTGAGTCTTGTATATATCGCTTTTTAACCATGTTTCAACATTGATTTGGTGTTATCAAGTTGGTAATGACGACGGTTTATCAGCTGATCGTTGTCACCTCCTAGAATTATTAGTTTGCTTTCAATTCTGCTTTTGCAGTCTAATTTCGATGCAGTTATCCATCCATCCTCGGGGCTACAATCTAGGATCTATTTTTATTTCTCAGGCATATACTGTTTCTCTGGTTTTAGGTGGAGATTTGTTGTCCATGGTGGAATAGATGGATATTCACGGAAAATTGTGTTCTTAGGCTGCAGTAGCAACAATAAAGCTGCTACAGTTTCAAGTCTCTTTTGCCAAGCTACCTATAAACATGGACTACCTTCACGTGTCAGGGCTGATAAGGGTGGCGAAAACTTTCATGTTAAGGATTACATGCTTGAGAGATGGGGTCATGACAGGGGAAGCTTTATTGCTGGCAGGAGCGTGCATAACCAGCGAATAGAGAGATTGTGGGTAGACGTTTACAATGGGGTTTTATATTTATTTTATTGTGCCTTGAGCTTTCTAGAATACAATGATTTCCTTGATTGCAGTAATGAGGTCGACATGTTTTGCCTCCATTATGTCTACTTACCTCGAATTAACAGGCACCTGGAAATGTTTGTGAGCCAATGGAACTCTCACAAAATGAGCAGTTGTAGCAGCAAATCCCCTAATCAAATGTGGATTGAAGGAGCCTTACAAATGAGGAATTCAAGATCTACGGCAGCCAAAGAAATATGGGAACTTTGTAGTGATGTGAGTTTCTGTTCAAGTGTTATAATTCGTTAACATACTTACGGATAGACATGCTGTAGTATATGTTCCTAAATTTTTAGCTTTATACAGTAGCTTATTAATTCCTAGGTCGATTAAAAAAGATACAGAAAATAGGTTCACATGTGCTTCTGTACAGCTAAATTGCTCTCATCCAATTCCTCCATGCACCAAAAGACTTGACCTCTTAATTTTATTTTATAATCCAACCTGTTATAACGGTCACATCTACAGAGCGGCCACTTGTATATAGCGATTAATCTTGCAATTTCTTGACTAGTATAGTACTTGTATAAACCACTTCCACTAGTCCCTGTGTAAATAAATATGAAACAAATAGGGCCTAGTGGAGCTAGGCTAGTACTTGTACACTTGCGTCACCTGCATATAGTGATCAAAGTATCTGCCTCTCATAGCGGCTGTTATGTACAGGTTTCACTGCACTTCATTTCTGTTTCAAATATTTATATCTATACTTATTTGACGAATATTGTAACAAAATTAGTATTACTTAGCGAGATTTGTTAGGCAATGATTGGTTCACATCCTGCAGGGTCTGCAAGCAGATTATAGAACACAGATCTTGTTTTTCGTAACACTGTCTTTCTTTAACCTTTTGTCGCTGTCTTACTCATATTGTGCCTCCGATTGTCAATGCAATAGCCTAGGATTGAAAGTTTGCTCGAACTGGCAAACAACTCTTTCAAATAAAATTCACAAAGAATTCAAACATAGTTCTTAATGAGTATAGAATGTTTGCTGGAATAGTCAAGCTAAACCCGCAAGTGTTTACAGATATATGCCAGCGTTGCGATTCTTCTTGACTATGTTCTACAAAATTCCTCCCCTTTGTAGTAGGTACTCCGACCCAGTCAGAAAAAATAATACATCTTTTAGTTGAATGACAGTGTTTTGGAAAATATCATTATTCGCCTCCGCAC
>JANVCG010028495.1:0-11013 GCA_025505365.1 Haliclystus inabai | reverse complement strand
TTTTCACTTCTTTGCGCCATTACTAAAAACTTTCAAATTGTCACGATTGTTGATTCTGACACGGAGGGTCACAAATTATTAGCATACGGTACTGTTTATTGTTTGTTGACTTCAATTTTTAGAAAAGTGGATTATTAAATTTGTATAGATGTTCTGCAAATTTTTTTTTGTTCATTTCAAAACAAACCCTAACAAATGCAACCTTGGTTTCGCATAGTTCATTCTAGAAAAGGCTTCATGCACTAGTTTTGTCATGCTACACAACAATTTCCCTGCACTGGTAATATTGTAAAACACTCGGGAAGCTACAATAGATATGCCTCAGGCTTGTTTATTCACTTCGCTTCACTTGTATCTTCCAACTTCAGTCGTTCAGCGAAATTAAGATGAAGCACGTCAAACCGTGCATGAACCCTCGACTTATAAATGCCATATGCTGGATAGTCAGTAAAAAAAACTAACTAACAAAATTGATACCTCTCAGATATAACTTATACAAAATGCATGCAAGATAGTTCACTTACTCGAATCAAGGCATCTTGAATCAAATGATCTCTCCGCACTCGTAACTTCAAATAAGGTGAGGGAATCTGCCCTCCCATCAGGCTGACCAATAATGTCATTCGTCGTTCACTATACATACGAATTCGGTTATCATAAAATAAAGCCAAACTTTTGGTAGCTGTATCTAACGAAAATGGATAATGTAAGAACGAAAAACGAGGTTCACCCAATTTATAGTTTGTGTAGTCTCTATCCATTTCAATCTTATCGAAGAGTATCTCATTATAAAAGTCTTCATAAGCCAATAGCGGTTGACGATAATCTGTACATTTCAATTGCAATTTATCCATCAACAAATCTTTTCTTGTTTCTGATTCCGATGCATTTTCTTCATCATCAACATGTGATGATAATTGTGGTATACCAGGATCTCGGTAGGTTTTTCCACCAAGTAAACTAGCAAAATAGATCATTTTCATACATTTGACGGCACTTGTTATGCATATATCATCATTTACGGCTTTTCCTTCAGTGTCATGTGGACCAACTAATATCTGATATGTAATCAATTGCAATAAATTTGATAACATTTGTTTCAATCTTACAGCAGTAAATTTAGACCAAAAAGTTACCAATGTTGCTTGTAATGAAATATCTAGACATGCCGTCGCTCTTAATATGTTTGGTAAAGCAGTATCTAAATATGCAGGAGATTGAAGTCCTGGATGTAATAAAACAATAATAAACTGATTGAGAAAATGATCTGGTCTTGATATTGACGCCATTTTTAAATCTATTTCAAGAAATGATCCAAGATTACTAATAGCCATTATCATAGCATTTTCAACAGCTTCGTCATCAAGATCACATATTAATTCATACACTTCTTCGACATCATCAATACAAACGTCAATCTTTGATGATATTGAGTCTTTATCAGTATTAGTGGTAAAACTTGCATTTAATAATTCTGAAGATGAAAACACTCTTCCAATCGAATGTACAAGTTCATTGTAATGGCCATTTGATTTACCAGATTCAATTAATGCTTTGACTGATTCTTTTGTGAGAATGTGGTGACAACTTGGTCTTGGTTCAGCTACAGTTACAATACTTGGGTCTAAATGGAAAACAACAGAAAAGTGAGCATAATCATCCGGTTGTCAAACACAACATAAACAATACAGTGAAACTTGTGTAGACCTATAATGGTCAGTTATGTGATTAGAATGTTGACCGTTGGAGAAAAGTGCCATTGATGTTGACCAATTGAAGAGAGTGTCCTAATGGTTTGTAAATAGATGACCTTGGTTTGACTAATTTACTGAAGGTTGTGATAAAAGTACAGTGGGTCTCAGAAAATGAATGCCTTATCTAAGCAGACCTTCAAATCTAAACTTCAGCTTAAATTAAGCATAATAAGAAGCATGACCAAGATTTCAGTAATTATTATTCATGGTGAACACTGACAGCAAATTGTTTTGATTTTTAAGAAAATAAATGGCATAATTAATTAATTACAACTTATACCGTACTAGTTCACACAAATGGAATTATTCGACATGCATGACATGAATATATAATAATACTATTAATAATGTTGGATAAACAGTTGATTACCTAGGACATCACATAGCTTTGCTTTTTTGCACATCAGACGCAATGCTAATCCAGCTGCTTCATCTTTGTTGACATGTTTGCCATTGCGACTTGAAGCACAGTGAATATTATCACATTGGTTATTGCCACATCCACTCGTTAACTGATGGAAATATTTCTTAATGAGGTCTTCCGCAGCCCGTTTCCTGAAACAAGATAAAAATAATAATCATAAATACCTTGACAAAAGCTGCAGGATTGTGGAATTGCACTGCAAACCAAATACAAGTTGTTTTATCATGTAAGTTATAAAACAAAGAAATAACTTTTTCTGTTTGATTAAGTTCCTATCAAATTGATAAAAAAGTCACTTGAGACTGGTTTTCAAATGTTTAATTACTCAACAAAAATTTCAGTAGTATACCACTAGAAAATATACATCAAATACAGGAAATGAAAATCCTAGAAAATCTATAATTTCAAAAAACGTGCACCAAGCCCAAGAGGCTGTAATAAGTCCAGGTTAGTCATTGAAGTTCAAGAGATGGCAGAAGAGATATATGGCCCTACATTATTGCGACGTCTTCACCAGGAGCAGGGACTTGTATTGGTGAGCTAAAATAAAGTAAAATGAAAGAGCATATTAAAAATAATTAAACATCATAAACAACTCAAGCAAAAGTGTGTAAATAGGAAATGCATCTCAAGACGCGGCCTGTCTTCCCATCTACATTCGACATTGAATGTTCAACGCATTAATATTCTATTGAGCACAGTTGTTTCACCTGTTCTACCAATGTTTGATTTACTCTTTCTGGATATTTAAACAAACAATATTTACTAGCTCAAACAGCAAAAGAATGACCAGGGCATAACACGCAATGTGCAGTTTGACACGCAAAAGAGCTGTTGATTATAACAATGGGTTTTACACATTTAATGTACTGTGCATGCAGCGTTCAGCTCCTAACCCACCTGCGGAACTACATCACATTGATTCCGGTAACGGATATTAAGATATTTGCTATTCTGCACAACAGCACACTGAGAGGTATGAGTAAATGTTCCTCCACCTATGTATGACATCATTTATTGCCTTCTTCAAGAAAAACCTCACATTTGAATTTAACAAGTTATGTACCATTTGAAGATTTTATTTACTGTAAAATTAGTTTTCAGATGCATGTTAGTCAGTCGTGTTTGACCATTATTAATTTTGTGACGATCTGTTTGTAGGAAACATACTAAATAAACTGAAACCAATACTATTGTCTGAGGTTTTGGGCCTAAATAAAGTAAATATACTATAGGGCTAGCTACAACTTTTTGCACTTGATTATTTCCTATCTTCTTCCATGCTACCAACGTGGCTGGTTCATCTGTTTAATCATTTGTTAGTAAATAGCCGAGTAGTTTCTAATGACAACAATTATTAACGTATTCAAAATCATTGCACAACTTTGAACAGATTTTGTGGATCTTCTCAGATCAATTATATACGTGCTAAGCCTAAAACAACAATTTACAGAACCATAACAAAACTACAAAAGTGATGTCAGTCTGTGGCTCTAGATTTATAACAGAACTTCAGCATCTTCTAAACGATTTAATTAGACGCTTAGGTAGCATTGTTCCATTCTAATTTTCCATTAAAAATACGGAACTTCAGTAGCTAGTACAAGTAGTCTCGTACAAACATCAAGTTCAACAGCCTGTTAAGCTTCAGGACGTACCTTGACTTTTCCTCAGCATTACTTGAGTCATTGGTTTTGTCCGGATTTGAAATCTTTCTCGACGACATTGACTACTGTACCTTAAATCATATCTAAACCTTCATAAAATTCCTCCTTTTAAGGTTTCAGTCCCTTAAAGAGGCAATAAGTCCTTATTCAAAGTTCCAAAACAGATTTTAGCTTGGGAAAAGATGTTGGTATGCCAAGTTGAGGAACGGCACTATCGATAGCCTCTCATGGAAGGTTATGGAATAGAGGTCAACACATCAAGGTTCGGGGCCATCTCGCGCAATCTCTGCTTGGGGGCAGAGGGGACTTCATTTCGCAGCTTCCAGCACTTTTTGATTTTGTCTTGTATTAAATTGATTATCGTCAGAAAATTATCTCTAACATCTACATTCTTTTTGTTGAATTGCAAACTGATAAGATCATCATCGGCTTGATTTGAAGATAATCAAACATTTCAATTCTAAATATCTTACAGTAATGATCTATGCATTTATCACAGCGTATTATTACAATGAAACATTTTGAGTTTTTACAAATTAAAAAAAATTATTTATATCATTCCAGAGTTTTGAAAAATTATCAGATTAGTTACAAAACCCCTGTTGACAAAATTGGTGTAAATCGATTGCGTGTTTGCTGGCTGCAAATTAATTACCACGGTGTGCATGGTGTTTTGCAGTCTCGTCGGTATGTTTCCAAGGTACCACTATCAACCTGCATCAGTGCTGTATAAGCAGTGAGCTAGAGATAAAAAGTTTAAATAAATTAATAATTGGAATTAAATGGCAATACATGACTGACTAGAAAATCTTAATCAACATGCGAGTCCTTAGATCAACACGAGACTAACATGAGAGAGAGAGGTTGTTCAGTACATTAGATTTACGCAATAATGTGAATGAGATTGGAACAGACAATATGAGGTAAAAAATATCTTGAGAAAAGAGAATTGTTGTCAGATATCAATACTATTGATTCCTACATACCTTATTCAGAACTGGTTTTGTTGACAGAACATTGTAAAGTCCCTTGAAGCTTACACCCTGAAAATAGAAAATCAGCTTATTTATAAAACAGAATAAACTGGATTTTTCTTTACCCAAACTAAAAATGATTTACATGAGAATGAGCAATTTCTGATGTTTTGAGTAACAATACTCGTTTTTTTTTTCTCGGTAATTCCCAAGGAACAATATATTAAGCCTGCGTGCAGACTAAAACCAAAATGGGCAAACACATCCACCATTAGAGCTAGATGCTGCATGGCTATATGTACTTCAAAAGATTTAGTATTTAATGTGGAAGTCAGAGCGATTATCAAATAAGGAGCAGCAAGATTTAAACATGAGAAAGATCAAGATATTGATCAATCAACTTGAAAGAGATTGTAACATTGACAACACGTTGCCTTTGATAACTTACATTTTGAGTGAGTTCATTCATGCACTTTTTGCCCTACAAATCAAAAACAAAAACGTGACTTTCTTTACACATAATTATTCACATGATCAAATAGTATTTGAATAGTGAGTTGATGCATCATAGTTGTCTAATTGTTTTGGTTATATCACCTCAAAAAAATTAGCCGAGAGAGATACGATAGGAAAAATACCGCTATACTATACATCCACAATGGTTTTGATAAACCAAGTTGCTTGCAGACAAAATTTTTAATCATAAGTCCATCTGCACATTAAAGAACATATATCAACAAAAATGATATTTCACAAGTGGGTAGAATTCAATTTTCTAACCGTACAAGATCTTACATTATTTTTTAACACTGTGACTCTCTCCCGGTCAAATTTGATGTTGAAAAATGAAAATGCAAACTTTGTTGCTTAGTGGTTGGAATACGAATTTTCCAAAATAAGAGTTTCAACCGTAGAAGGTGTCAACATTGTTGGTTTTTTGCTTCCAAATCTTCTTGACGCATGGTGTTTTCAAAATAACCCCCTTATTTCTTGACTCATGTTCCACCCGCTCATGAAAATTTTAAACTCAAAAAAAACGAAATCGACAACTTTGGTGTAAATTTTGACCAGCAAGGAATGGTGCTGTTGGAAAATGATGCGAGATCTTGTAAAGAATAAAAAATTGAGTTCTATCTACGGTGAAATATCATTTTTACTGATATATGTACTTCAACCATCAAAGTCGTGTTTCCATTCTTCCATTCTACTACTGAATCAAAAATTAGTCCCTCCTGAATGACTGATGAAAGATGAGAGCAAAACAAGACAAATTGAGTACACACACTTGATAAACGATTTTGCTAAGTAATTGAAGACAGACTATAACCAAGAAAATTATGTCTACATGCAGGCTAAATTAAACTATGTATAAATATCATGAATTAATTTGAATGAGTAGCAAACTTACTGGAGTTCGGCGATCATCAATGATAAGGGGAGTTTTCCAGTTATCATAATTTGTTTGTAAGACATACCACGTATTGTTGTCAGTATTTAAACTGTTTTAGTAATAAAACAATCAAAATAAATTAATAATAAATAATTTTCATTAGACAGCATTTTACAATAGTTTTGAAAATTGATAAGTAACAAGATCTGTTTAAGGGTGGTCATGCATGCGCCCATGTGATAGGCCTATATCCTTTTATCAGGTTGTGCAATGGAACAAACAGGTTTTTACATGCAGTGATTGTGCTAATTATTGTCTGTTGCCCTCTGTATGATTACAAATATTTTCATGGTTAAAATTGGCAGATTAAACAAGCTGTTTCTAAACAGATTTAGAGTCCATTCAACAAAAAGTGATGGAATTCAATTGTGCTGCCATTTTAGAAAACCTTATGAGATTCTATAAACTGGTCATGCGCCTAATCAAAAGAGAAATGTATTAATGGATAATATCAAAGATAATTATATGAATAATAATAATAATAATAATAATAAAAATAATAATGTGAAATGCCATGTGATAAACTACACTGACAAAAACAATGTGTTAAAAAGTTCTTATATGCACTAAGCTGAAGCTTGTTTTGCTTGATATCTGTACCTTCTCACCACTAATCAACTAATCAACATAAGAGCATAGCAGATACTTACGTCATTGGGTGAGGATCATCTGTTCTGCCTCGTGTAATGACACAACCCTAGACGTGCAAAAGAAATGCTTGAGACTTCCGTTCAGACAAATATTTCAAAAATTCATGAATCTAAAATGTTAACAATATTTACCTCTCCAGATTTATTACCACCAAGGATAAAGTAAGCTGGAGCAAGTAATTCTGTATTTGACAACATATCTTTGGCTTCATCATAACTGAGGAGGAACATTGAATAATTAAGATAAATGTGAGGTGATTATCATAATTTATCACCTGATGTTTTGCTTAATAATCCACTCCTTGATTACATTACATCATCAAGCTTATTTTTGAAAAAGTGGGCCTTTAAACCTCAAAGTGAGAGGATATGGCTCAAGCAACATTTACACAATAAGGATAAATGTGAATAGAGGTTATGGCCAAACCAATTTCCATCTTACAGAAAAAGTATTAATTGTCTCATTGCAGCCTACCTGTTTGCTGTCTTCAAAACATCTCTGAGAAAGAAGCCATTCCACTTTCCTTTTGACATACCAACCAACCATTCAATTATTCCTAAAAACATTGCGATAGGATAACTACAATATTACAACTGACCTGCACTATTATTTTACATAGATTTTGTTTACACACAAGCATGCTTGCACATCTGTTATTGAAATTCGAAATTGATTGGGCTTTCCATTAAAAAATGGACAAGAAAATGAGTGGAGTAAGCTGTTGGTTTGATTTGACAGTGTAGGCTAAGGGAGATCAAAACAAATTGTACATGGCTTGTAACAGCTAATGTAGAATGAAAACAACAAATGAGAATGCATTCTGGTTGCAGTGTCTGAATGATGGTTTGCATGTTCGACCTTCATCTGCAAATTCCTTAGTTCATTCTCCGGTTGATTTGTTTTAGATGGGTCATAGGACATCTGGTCATAAAATTCAAAAATACTATGCTACCGATTTGTAGGCCTACTCAAGTGCTAGCTACTTGAGCTAACGCTAACTAAAACAAGCCAAAAGCTCTCTAGGCTGCAGTAATCTAATTACTAATAATAATCATACAAGAGATGACAATGAGCTTACCTAAGTATCCGCCATTCAAATTGAATCTTTCATTGATGGTAAGTGTGAACTTATTCTGCATGGAGAATAAAAATGTGAAAGATGTAAATAGTATGAAACAGTCAGTATCATTATCATGATTGGCTTTATTCCTTAGTTTACGTACCTGTTTGACAGCTGTTAATAAACCAACATAGCCAGCCAGTTGAGCTGATTTATAAATTGTCTTGCCTCCAGACTGTGTTTTAAAAAGAAAAGCGAACATCATACGATGGAAGTTATTGATACAACCTTGAGAACTAATATTATTATTATTACTACCATACCAATGGTTATGTCAATTACTTACTTGGAAATCAATATTGACAACCAAAGGACGAAGAGCTTCTGTTACAGACCACGTGTCATTAACAGTATCCCAACTGTTAGAAATGAGTAAATCGAAAGTTGTAAGAATTATAATAGAGAAATCATTTGCGCAATCTCAGACGAACTTGAACAATTAAAATGCACTGGAGCTCTTACATACATTTTGAAACATGTATTTCGTGCAAAATTAGCAAATTTGAAGTGATGTAGCTTAGATGAAAAAGTATGCAAAGCTCTGGATCAAAATCTCCAAAGTTAAAGCAGCCTTGATTTCTTGATCAGAACATCAAGGATTGAAATAACACAAGGCCTATGGTGTATCTGTCATTAAATGTGTGAAAATTAATATGCGGTGTCTAACTACCATCAAACTTATGGTTAAAGTGGCAACTTTTCTGGACACAGAATAGCAGTATGGATGCCTCGGAAGGATAATATTGTCTACATCATTCTGGTTTTAAAAAGATTGAACTACTTACCCCATGAGTAGACCAAAATCCATATTTCTAACATGGAAAAGTTTGCCTGGAATTTAGAGTTAACATGGGTTAGAGTTTGGTTTTCCACAGTGGTATTGAAAACTTAAAAGCAGTTTCTTCAGTATTTACCTGTATGATCTTCTGCAACAATTGATGTACAGACACTGAATATTTCATAGAAAATATTATACAAAACTACTTCACCTGTAAACACGGAAAGAATAAATTATTTGGAATCGTTTAATGTTCAATTGTTAACAGAAGTTACAACTTTGAGCTCTACCATCAATTTAAAACTAGTGCAACAAATGCGGTTGAGGGGGGAGTTGAAGTCACTTAAAATTACACTACAAGTGATGCATCAAATGAAATGCATACCTTGATGAAAAATTTTTATAAAAAATATCAATCTGTGATACTTAAATGCAAAATATCATCATCAGCATTATCATCATTGTCAATTAGTCACTAATGATTACAATAGTGATTCATTCCGAAAACCTGATACGTTATCATAAACTTTTTTCACAGGACTGATTCATATGACATATGTATACCGTCAAAATGAAAAATTTAATGATTAGCTAGTTGGCTTATTTTTCTACTTATGGGTACATAAATACTTCTCCAGGAGACACTTGAAAATTTCCCTTTTGGTAACTTCCTTCATTGTAGCAGGCAGAGCGCCTCATTTTTGCGCATCAGCATTAAACAAATGTCACACACCTTGCCGTGCGACATGGCCTCGTGTCACCACGAGAGGCACGCAAGGAGAACACGAGAAAGGCATAAAAATCACGAGCCGATAGGCGAGCTTCACAGTATAAAGCTTTCAGTAATTTTGAATTTCAATTAGACGGAGAACGTGATTCATGAACTCTGCAAATTGACTGAGACTGTTTGTAGTTTGCTCTTGATTTCAAAACAACTCAAATTTGATATGAAGGTAGACATTTGTTCAATTCCTCATTTAAAAACTACTAAGAAACTATTATCAAAATAGTACCCCCAAAAATGTACATGGAGGAAAACATTAAAAAGGCAATTGCGATGATAATTTTGTTCGTCAAACCTATTTGTATTTGGAATAATAAATTCAATTCTTTGAATAATTCAACTTCAAACGCACGCCCTTTAATCATTACTTTTGATAAACATCTTTAGTAGAAGTTTACTTGTGCAAATCAGGGCTGCACTTGATTATATCATTACATCTTCAAAGCAATTTATCGCAAAAAGAAACTTTTTGTGTACATCTCAAATCTCTTGCGGCTTTTTGAAAATTCTGAATTCATCGTTAGACACGGTGACATGTCGACATGACTCTAAGCCAATCAGAATCTAGGGACCAATTCCGAAGTGTTACAAATTTAAATGATGATATCATTGTTATATCTATGCGCTGACTTCAACCAAGAAATAAAGACGAGTAAGAGATTAAAACTTATTCTTACACAGCAATAAACTGAGCAATGACTTAGAACATTAGGATTTAAACGACAAAGAAATTCAAAAAATGACCTCAAATTAAGAAGAGAAGTTGTAATCACCTCAACTGATGTTGTTGAATCTGAATCTGGTATGAAAACAGCCAATGATTCAAATCCTAAATAAAATTATAAATACAAACACCTTGATCAACCATAAAAGTGTACACAATGCCAATTGCAACTGGGACTGCTTTTAAACAAATATTTACTTTCTCTTCAGATGCGACAGAATAAGCAATCATGAGACAATGTTAGCAATGGAACAAAGAAGTGAGATTGAGATGAGTGATTGATATATTTATTTGTAAACTAAAATAAACAATTTAAAAAATCAGTAAAGATTATGCAGAAGCCTTTGCTTAGTGGTCATTTAGGGTTGAAACCTTGAAAAAGTTCAAATATAAATGCATTACCAGTATGCATTTTTCAACCTGGTTGAAATGTTTGAGAAAATTTGGACTACTATAAAATAAGACCATCCTCAGTCGTTATAGGCCACTTAAATACAGAACACTTATAAAAACAGAATAACATTTTAAATACTGTACAATTTCAAACAAATTCATGCTTTGATCTTAGTATAGTTGATGAAATAACAAAAACAAAACATTAGATATACTCCTAAAACATGTAAGGTATAGAAGTTAAGACCGGTATAAAACAATTAGAAATTGCTAGTGATATAGCATTGAAATGAC